>VKHI01000076.1:39841-89147 GCA_015145745.1 Poterioochromonas sp. DS
AAGTAAATGAACCACAATAACAGCAACATCACACACATATACACACTTGTAATATATATTCTTCATTTTTGAAAACTTTCTTTAGATATATCAAAAGAGAACAAATTATTCTAGCATTATATATTGTTAATAAAGAAGGGAGGAAGTTAAAAGGCACGATAGACTCGGTTAACCATAGGAGGGAATAGAGGAAGGAAGAAGAAGAAGAAGAATAAAATGAATTCCTGAAAAACTAAGAACACACAAGAGGGAATTCATTAGAAGACTGAAAGGCTGACTTACGACGACGACTACGACTACTACACATATTTCATGATGGCATCTACGACGACGTATATATGTATGAATGAATTGAAATAATAAAAGAAAATTAGCATTTGTACTCAAAGGATATAAATACATCAAATAAGAAAGAAGCACAACATTGATTTGAATGCTCGAACAAGGGACGAACACACAAAGAAACAAGAAAGAATTGTTCCGAAAGAAAAAAGGAGATGTGGCATTGACAAAAAACAACACACGAAAAAAAACAAACAAGAGAATCATTATTCCTATAAAATACGAAAGAAATGAAAACCTTGGCTATCTATTATATTTCTCTCGTATGTTTCTTTTCTTCGGTCAAAATAAATATAATTCACCATAAAATGAAAAAAAAAATTAAAGAAGAAGAAGAAGAAGGGGGAGAAAAGCGCCAATCATTGAAAAGAAATCGAATAATAAAACCATTAAAAATCATATTATTAAAGTTCTAATATAATCTATTAGAATGGGAATGAAGATTTCTTTTTTTCTTCATCAATCATACGAAATAATTCTTCAACTTCAGAAGATCCTTTCTCTTCATTATCTTGATTGTCATTTAATAGACTCGATTGTCTACTTAAGGCTAATGTGGTAGCACTTGAACTACTGTTATCTTTATCCTTTGCACCAAAGAAAATAATGGATAACCTTCTTGAGATAGACATTCTTTTCTTTTTCTGTTCAATCTTTGGTGTGGGGGCAATTTTTATAACTTCTTTTAAGGTTGCAATATCAGCCTTCCATGGTCTCTCGGTCGAGACTTCACCAGTTATTTCATTCACCCACATCTTTACACCACCATGAACTTCATGTCTCCAACCATCTTTTTGGAAATTTGCTGCCTTTTCAAAGCGAATAGCATTCACAATAATGGTCGCAACTTCTTTAAAGGTTCGACGATGCATACTTGTTTTCCTCAGTCTTCCTTTCGTCCCTCGGTGTTTCAACGTAGATGGTTTCTGCTTGAATTCAGCTGAAACTTGAGACGAAAGGGGTGTCTCTGGAGTTACTCTGTTCTTTTTAATCGGTAAAGGATTATCTTGTATCCTTCGATGATAGTAATTTCCATACATGATGTTCGTTTAGAGATAAAAAAAAAAGAGACAAAAATTCAGGAACTCAAAGATCTTTAAAAGAAGATCCTTCTTTCAAAGAGTTATTTTAATAATTTATTAAATTGCTTGTGTCTTATGCTGGGTAACGTACCAATCAACGCAGTTGTAACACGTTGTTGATTCCGTGCACCACTTTGATAACCGCTGTGCTACAGTGGGGAGAATGGGGTGAGAAAGAATGCAGTGCACAGAAGTCACGATAGAACTTATTAGAACAAATCTCTTTCAATGTATGGAAGATATTCCAGATTGTAACATTTTTCTCCATGGTATAGATATTCTGATATTTAATCCTCCATATGTTCCTAGCGATTCAACTGAACTTGGTAAGACTCTATGATGTTCCCTTCTTCTCAGATAACATATTTCTCCTAGGAAGTGAAGGAATTGAAGCATCTTATGCTGGTGGTATTGATGGTAGAGAAATTATTGATCAATTTTTGCCCAAATTACCAGTATGTCATGCAACAACTTCATAAACTCTTTCTAAATTCTTATTTTTTCTCTCTAGTTGGTGTTATCAGATAACGGGGTATGTTATCTGGTTCTTATAAAAGAAAACAAACCAAAAGAAATTCAACAAATATTACTAAAGAACTACCAATTAAAATCAGAGGTAATAGTGAATTAATTTTTCTCCTTTTAGCTTTCTTACGACTATTATAAGATCGTTATCTCGAGGAGGGCAGTAAATGAAGAACTTATGATCATGAAAATCTCTCGTTGTTAGGATAGTATTATTCGAAGAAATTTTATGGTTCATTTTAGTTGTGCGTGTTTTTGTTTTATCTTACTATGCCCATCAGTGTAAGTACAAAATAAAATAAAATATGCCAATACAAATACAAATACAAATACAGAAAGTAAAAGAGAAAAATGAGAAAGAAATTGAGGGGAAGGAAAAACTAACTGCACTTCATAACGAGAAATGATAGTCTTTACAATCTTCTCTCTCTTTCCCTATATCCTTTTCACATATCTATTTCTCTGTAAAAAAAACAAAACAAAAAAGCAATTCATACATATTTGTCATAAATAATAATTTTCTTCTTGGTCTTATGTGATAATATTTATACTTCCACAAAGAAAAGAAACTGAAAAGAATCGAAATGAGTAAACCACTGGGCATAGAAAGACAAACAAAGAACACAGAAGGAAGAAATGCATGAGTGAGTAACTGACAAATGAGTAGAAGGGGAAAAGGGGATAATCGCATAGCTGTATGAACTATGCAAAACCGTGAAGACACAGAATACTTACACAATGAATAAGAGTCTTATCATACTAAATCAAAAGAAATAAATAATAATGTAAAAAGGGAGGGAGAGAGCGAGAGGATGATTAAACAGCTGTAACTAAGAAAATGGCGAACACACACAAGTAAAATCAACGAAAACAAAAAGCCTGCAATAAAAAGCGAATGAAGACGAGAAGGGAGTGGACTGGAAGAAACTAATTCCAACGAAGAAAAAAGTACGATAGAAGAAGTAAAATGAAAAATAAACAAAATAAAAAAAAAAAAAAAAAAAAAAAAAAAAAAATTACACATAGATAATTAAAGCCTTTAGGTAGAGAGGAAAAGAAAACAGAAAGGAAGATATACATACACGTGAGAATTGAGTAAAATGATATGATATAGTATTGTAAAAACACATTAGCATTTTGAAACTGTCGTAATATAATATTTTCATGATTTAAGGTTTCTTTTTCTTGATCTCACTATCAAATAATTGAAATAATTCTTTCATTTCATTCGAAAGAACTTCATTTTCATCTTCCTCATCTTCATTCGTATCCATATTCTTTGGATCCTGAATTAAACTGGAAGAACGTGAAATATCAACCGTAAGATCACTATATTCTTTAGCTTTCACTTGATTGTTATCAGGGATTGAATTATTACTATTTTCTTTATTACCAAAGAAAATAATAGATAATCTCTGAGTAAGTGATAATCTTTTCTTCTTTTTCTTAGTTTCCTTTTTAATAGAAGGTAGTTTCTCTTGAATGGTTCCAAAGTCTAACTTCCATGGTTTTTCTGTTGATACTTCACCAGTAATTTGATTCACCCACATCTTTAAACCACCATGTACTTCTCGTTTCCATCCATGTGTTCTGAAACTTGCTGCCTTCTCAAAACGAATCGCATTGAGAATTATCGTGGCAATACCTTTAAGAGTACGACGATCCTCTCCTTCCTTCAAAGGTTTCAAAGCTGGTTTTGTTGGCTCTTTTACCAACTGTGGTGGAGGTTCCTTGATTTCACACACTGCTCGCGTGGAAATACTGTTTTCTGGAAGAACTTGGTTCCTCCGTGCACCCAGTGGATGATCACTCACTCTTCGATGATAATAGCTAGCATACATTCTCCAATAAACAAACAGAGAATAAGATATAGAATAGTTCAGTTGGAAGCAGTTGATATTTCTCAGAGGGAGTTGAGGAAGGATAGGGGCGTTATGTGTGAGAAGATTTTCTTTCCAACCGAAACTTTCTCACTTCTCTTTTGCACACT
Source organism: Poterioochromonas sp. DS (assembly GCA_015145745.1). Classification (NCBI taxonomy): domain Eukaryota; class Synurophyceae; order Ochromonadales; family Ochromonadaceae; genus Poterioochromonas; species Poterioochromonas sp. DS. The sequence continues at coordinate 43,781 of VKHI01000076.1, forward strand.
GGCTGGCCACTTTCTTTTTAATACGTTGCATTACTTCAAGGGGCGTGGTGAAAAGGGGTGCGCCAGAAATATACGAAGCCGCTAAATCGGAATTTTCCGTTCTTTGAAACTTGCTGGTGTATTAACCCTCCTTCTTTGGGTCAATCTACAGAATGATCTGAGATAGGCTTGAATCAAAACTCTTCTCAGTATGTTGATCGTTGACGAATAATTTTTCAGTCTTTCGAAAAAAATGGAGGTATTATCTTTTATTAACTGTTTTTACGAAGAAATCTTACTATAATGTCAATAACAAACAAACAAACAAACAAACAAACAAACAAACAAACAAACAAACAAACAAACAAACAAAAACGAATGTTAAGAATAGACAAATTCTTTCTTCCTCTCGATGAGTCATTTTCAAACAATAGAAATAAGAATGAATCCGGATAAGAGCATGAGACATGAATTTGGTAAGGAGAGAAAGAAAGAAGCTCGACTTCAAAGTCATGTACATGTGAACCGCAATAGGAAGCAGATAGTGACCGTGAAATCAACAATCTAAATTGACTAGAAATTGATTAAACTCTAGTAAACATAAAAAAAAATCGCGCTAAAACACAGATTGAGAAATAAACCACGAAAACGAAAACAGGTAAAATAATGAATCACATCACATCACATCACAAGGCAAGACAATTACTTCACATTAATCAGATTTCATAGTGGAATCCGTTCTTCTAAATTACAGAAAAATAGAAAAAGGAAAGAAAAAATTCGTAACATCATTTATAGTGAGTTCTGCTTCTTCATCTTCTCTCTTCTTCATAATAATAATGATTTCTTTTTCTTCATTTCATCATCAAACATTTTAAATAATTCTTCAATTTCTGAAGTAGGATTATCATTATTATTCTCATAAATCTCATCATTATTAATCATACTTGTTTCACGTGTGACATTAGTTGTTGAAATATGACTATCTTCCTTCACAAGACTTAACTTGACTGTTTTTTCATCATTATTATCTTGTTTTCTTGAACCAAAAAAGATCATAGAGAATCTTTGTGTGATTGATAATCTTTTACTTTTCTTCTCTGGTGTTGTAGGTTGAATGGCTTCGAGGTTCTTTGTGTTCTTCTTCACTGTGCTGAGATCTAATTTCCATGGACTTTCAAGAGACACTTCTCCTGTATGTTGATTTACCCACATTTTCACTCCACCATGAACTTCACGAATCCATCCTTCTTTTCGATAACTTGCTGCTTTCGAAAAACGAATGGCGATGATTACAAGTTTAGCAACTTCTTTCAGAGTACGACGACGCTTCTTGTCAGGACTATTTTCTATCTTGGTAGAAGGTTTTATTCTATCTGCTATTGGAACTTTGTCTCTCATTTCTTTCACAGTTCCTCGATTTGAAAGATTTGTTACTGGAGCAACTTTACTTTTACTTTTCCATGCACCCAGTGGATGATCAGTAATCCGTCGAAGATAATAATTCCCATACATGATTGACTCGAAAAAATAAAAATAAAATTGCAATCAATATTCTACTCTTATTCCTTCCCAAAGATTTGGTGTATTTTATTGGACAGTCAAACAGTTAGTGAAAGCTTCCTCGACAAAGATGTGCTGCTGAAAACTGTAAACTGAAAACTGAAAAAACACATCCTCAAACCTCTTATGTCATTTTTGACAGTTTTTTCCTTTTAATACGTTACACAACATTTCTGACCTTTATATACTTAGTATTTTCAATTTAGAGGAGGAAAACAATCATATGAGAAAAAAAAAAAAAAAAAAACAAAAAATCAAAATAGAAACACAACAACACACCAAACTATATAGAAAACCAAACACTGAACTCACTGTGAAATCTTTTTTTTTCTTTTTTTTTTCTCTTAAAAATTAAAATCAACTTACAAAAACCAATAACTCCAGTAAGATCTTGGTCAAGCTTTACCATGAACTCTTCACTTCCTCGAATCTGTCAAATGATTAGATATTACGACAATCAATCAGTTTTAAATGCATCACTTTTCCTAACATACTGACATCCTTCAAACCATGACACCTTCTAATGATGAGAGAGTTTACTCCCGCCAAACAACTTGCATCCTCAAATCTACTACAGTCCCAAATTTCTACCTTCTTCGATCTACCGACTGCAGAGAAGTCTGTCACGGATAGTCGAACAAGCTTGACGAACTGATTCCCAGGTCCCAGACCTTCAAGGGATATCAGATCTGGTAAAGAATCAAGAATAATATTCGGGATTAATCCAAACCCTCTCAAAGATGTCACATTTGAACAATTAACAAGTTTCAATTGATGTAGTTGTTCTAATCCTTGCAAACCTGAAATCCAAGGAATATTTCTTAAATGTAATTTTCTCAATTTTATTGGAAGCTTCCTCGTAGGACAGTATTTCAATTGTGGTCTTCCTCTCCCAGCGAGAGCTGCAGAGATTTCTAACTCTTCCACATTTTCATAATAATTTATATCAATTCCGACTTCATCACAAAGCAATTTGATTTTCTTTGTTTTGGAAAAAGAATTTCGACAATCAATAAAACTGTCATTTTGATTGATTGTAATATCTTCAACATCTTGTAGGCTCGAGATACCTTCGATTTGACTACAATTATTTAGAATCATTTTCTTTACTCCATTTAATCCACTTACATCAACATGTAAGATTTTTTCCAATACTAATACTTCTAAAAAGGAGAAATCATTAAGATTTGAAAAGGTCATAGTCTTACAGTACAGCTTTTTTAAACTTAATGTTGGAACAGTGACTCGAGTAAAAATTGAATTTTCTACATATAATTCTTGAATAGAGGAAGGTAATTGAAATTCAAAATCAAATAGGTTTGTCTGTGATAATGTTAGAATTTGAACATTCTTTTCCTCAATAAAGTTTATAATATCTTCATATATCGGATTCAAGAGAGATGTATATTCTAGTAAACCGTCTTGAATAATATTGTCTTGGAGAATAATTCGATGAAGTTCTAAATGATTTATTTTTCCAATAAATAATGGACAAGTTTGAACTTCTGTTAATTTGAAGTATTTATAATCACAATTTAATAGGATACTTTGCTCAAAGAAATCATCACAATATATCATCTTCAGTTGTCGGTAAGGGTACTGCATTCGTGCAGTTAATGCTGAACGATAATAAGAATTAGAAGAACCAAGTCGGGTAGAATAACTAATGATATCTCTTCCCTGTTTGATAAATGTTTGGTATAAGCGACAATTACAAGAAATTAATGAGATTTTCTCACTGCTTTTTAGATAATCTAGGATTCCTATCACAAGAGTATCAGGAAGTTTTGTTAAAGGATTGTTTATGACACGTGTACCAAAATCACGTTCATATATTCGATTTGGTTTGAGTGCGCCTCGTAATCCAGGACAGTTTAAAATTTTGAACTTAGGAATCCTCTCGAGGCCTGCTAAGCAATCAATATTCTTACAATTCTTCAGATATAGCTTTTTTACATTGGATAGATGTCTACCATAACTCAATCCGTCGCAATTCTCAATCAATACTTCTCGAACATGCTTAAGCGGACTAAAATCTGTAACTTCGCCACAGTTTATTACTGCCACATAGTCGTTGGATCCGAGTCCAATCAAACTCGTCGTTGACATGTTTTTCAATACAATACGAGGTGTATTCTGAAGACCTTCCAAACACAATCCTTCACCCGAGCCAGAAAGTTTCAGTTCATGAACCATCGAAAACCAACGCAAATCAATCCGATGTCGAGGATTAAATACATCCAATTCAACGAATTTTAGGTTTAGAGAACCGATGGAACTAGAATCAAATGGGACCGAAGCAATAATGTTGAGATGAGCAGCACGGACTTTCAGCACTTGAACCTTCTTCCAAGGAAACGCATGCAATGTCAAATCTCCTGATACGTTAATGTCGAGGTATTCATACTGTTTAAGTTCTTCTTCATTTAAAAGATAGTCCACTTGATTTATGATCAACTTCTTGCACGGCTTGATTTTTTTTAAATCAACTGTGCTAACTTGCGAGAACTTAAGAACCCATAAGTCATGTGCGAAGAGTTCTAAAAGTTCAATATTGCAGCGATCTAAATGAAGATTCTTAATGTTGGGAACAAGTGACAATTTAGAAACATAAGAAAACATTAAATGTAAAGTATGTAAACTGGATGAGAACTCGAAACTCATGACATTTGGCCAGTAACGAAGGGAAAGTGCATCTTTCACTATTTTTAGATGCGGAGCAAGCCATGAAGCAAGATTGTGATCAATATAATATCCAAGAGGTACAGTCAGACTACCGACGGTTGATTTACTCCAACGACTACTGTAAACAACCCTCCAATAAGTATAAGGACTTAACTGGCTAACATTCCAATATGGATATAATTCACATAAATATAATAATGTTTCGTAATCGCACTTCAGGTCCAGTAAAGGTGGGAGAGGGATCTCAGGCGACAAATCTACCGTTGTAAACTCGCTCTTCATTATCATAAGGAATTGCTCTTTCGATTCGTAATGATAGTCCCGATATTCTCTTGTGTTTAATACAAATATTAACTGTCGGGAAGAGTAAGGAACTCGTTCCACGACAGACTTTCTGTAACTTTCATTCTTCAAAAACTTTGCAAAACCAAAAGATTTGATTGTAACAATCATTGTTTCATCTCTAAAGAGATGAAACAAGTAATGGTGTGTTGCAATAAACTTTAGACCATCGGATGGTGATAAAAAAGGTAAAATACAATTCAAAAAGACATTCTTTGGCAAGAGCTCCATATTCAAATATTTTTTTCGCGAAAAAGAGTTTTTGGTTTGGTGAAATAGTTTTGATAATTGTTTTATGTCTTTCAAAATTATTGTATCGTAAGATTCTGATCAATGAATATTCCTGTCTCCTCACTTTCTAACAAAAGACTTTTCCGCCAATTTCACGCCAAAGTCGGCAATTGTAGAAGTGGTATTTATATGTGTTTGTTTTGTTTGAATTGGAAACTCAAGTTGAAGTTTTGTCTCACATTGTTCCTGAAATACCCGGACAGGAATCTCTATTTCTTTTTTTATTTTTTTTAATCGACATTCACTCCTCGAATAATTTAAATAATTAGATTTTGAGGAGAGAGAATTAATGAATAAATATTGAAAAAAGACATTTTGAAATTCTTTTATTAATCATCAGTCAATCAATCCGAGAGTATCAACAGGATATCACCATTGAAATATCAGGAGACAACGATAAAGTTTCAGTTCGACTTAATGCTGTAGCTTCTTCATTTTTATCAACAACAGACAAAAACGAGTGAAAACAATTAAACTTTATGATTATAAATATGCATTTGTAGAAGTATACCTATGTCTTTGACATACATTTTTTTTAATACTAAGGAAGAACACATAACAACCTTTATTCAGTTGACTTTATCATCATGCTTTGATCTAAAAACAATTCCAGTCTTTGAGCATTTGCTCCTTTTCTTCTGTCTTTTGAATACTTTGATCATTTTAAAATTTGTAGATTCTTTGGTTGAATAGATTAGGTAATATCTTGAAAATTTTGTCAATCCTATTTGTCTTTCAAGATTGTCTGGGAGATGGACTTTGTTTCTTAAATTGGATAAGTATTGCTCCTATCTTTAATACCCTCCACTAAATTTGAATCTCGATAGGACACTCAGCAGGATCTTTCACAAGACTTTATCATTCTATCTCACTGTCATGGAGATAGGAGTCAAGATTTATCTCCCGTCATCTTGTGAAACTTTCCACCAAGATTTACCTCCAGTAAGATCTCGGTCAAGCTTTACCATGAACTCTTCACTTCCTCGAATCTGATATTAGGACAATCAATCAATTTTAAATGCATCCCTTTTCATAACATACTGACATCCTTCAAACCATGACACCGTCTAATGATGAAAGCCCGCCAAACAACTTGCATCCTTGAATCTACGACACTCCCAAATCTCGACTTTCTTCGATCTACCGATTGCAGAGAAGTCTGTCACGGATAATCGAATAAGCTTGACGAACTGATTTCCAGGTCCCAGACCATCAAGACTATTCAACTCTGGTAAGGAATCAAGAATTTCTTTTTTTTTCCTAAAAATTAAAATCAACTTACAAAAACCAATAACTCCAGTAAGATCTTGGTCAAGCTTTACCATGAACTCTTCACTTCCTCGAATCTGTCAAATGATTAGATATTACGACAATCAATCAGTTTTAAATGCATCACTTTTCCTAACATACTGACATCCTTCAAACCATGACACCTTCTAATGATGAGAGAGTTTACTCCCGCCAAACAACTTGCATCCTCAAATCTACTACAGTCCCAAATTTCTACCTTCTTCGATCTACCGACTGCAGAGAAGTCTGTCACGGATAGTCGAACAAGCTTGACGAACTGATTCCCAGGTCCCAGACCTTCAAGGGATATCAGATCTGGTAAAGAATCAAGAATAATATTCGGGATTAATCCAAACCCTCTCAAAGATGTCACATTTGAACAATTAACAAGTTTCAATTGATGTAGTTGTTCTAATCCTTGCAAACCTGAAATCCAAGGAATATTTCTTAAATGTAATTTTCTCAATTTATTCGGAAGTTTATTCTTATGATCATATATTACCTGTTTTTTTTCTGATCCAGATGTTGATATTTCTAATTCTTCCAAGTTTTCATAATAGTTTAAATCTATTTTAATGACATCAGAAAATAATTTGATTTTCTTTGTTTTGGAAAATGAATTTCGACAATCAACAGAGTCAACAGAGTCAACAGAGTCAATAGAGTCAATAGGATCAATATACCAGTAAAATCCCATCATGATAGAAACCTCTTGAACATCGTGTAGCATTGAAATCCCTACAATTTCTCTACAATTATTTAAAATCAATTTCTTTACTCCATTTAATCCACTAACATTAACACTTGTCTCAATTGATTCTAATGTTAATACTTCTAAAAAGGTGAAATCATTAATATTTTGAGGAATTGCATTCCAACAAGAAAGTTTCTTTAAACTTGATGATATTGGAACAATTAATTTAGTCAATGGTGAATTAACCAAATATAATTCTTTAATAGAAGATGATAATTTAAATTCTAAGCCAATCATTTCTTTAAAAATTAAACTTTCAACTTCCTTTTCTTCAATAAATTTGATCATATCTTCAGAAAAAAATGTAGTGTATTGTGGAAGAACTGATAAAGGCAAACGATCAAGTACACGTTCGTTAAGTTCTAAACGTTTTACTCTCCCAACAAATACTGGAACGATTTGAATATCCGCTATCTTTAAGTAATTATAATCACAATTCGACAGGTTTGGCGAATAGGTAACTAATATTCCAAGTTGTTGGTACGGATCTCTTATTCGAGCAAATAATTGTGAACGATAAAAAGAATTAAGAGAACCAAGTTTAAATGATGTAATGGAAAAATGTCTTCCTTGTTTAATTAATGTTTGATATAAACTACAATTACATGAAATCAAAGCAATTTTTTCAGAGCTTTTTAAATAATCTAAAAGCTTGACAAGAAGACTATCAGTCAGTTTTGTCAAAGGATCATTTATGACTCGATGACCAAAATCTTTTTCATAAATTCTATGGTCATGTTTTAACTTCTGTATTGCTTTTGATAATGTAGGACAATCTTGAATTTTTAATTCACGAATCTCAGCGAGACCTGCCAAGCTATCTATTTTGTGACATCCCTTCAGATTTAGTTTATGTACTTTGCATAAATCTTTTGCATCGATCAGTCTTTGGCTATTCTCAATCAACACTTCTCGAACATGCTTCAGCGGACTGAAGTCAGTAACCTCACCACAGTTTATTACTGCGACATAGTGATTGTATCCCAGCCCAACAAGACTCGTAATCGACATGCTTTTCAATAAAACACGAGGAACATTCTCAAGACCTTCCAAGGACAATGTCTTGCCTCCACCGGAAATTGTGAGTTCATAAATCATCGAAAACAAACGTAAATCAATCACGCTATTCATACTCAATTCTTTCAATTCAACAATTTTCAAATTTTGAAACTCAACGTGTAAACTCGACAATGGAATAAAGTTGAGAGAAGCGTTGCGGATTTTTAGCACTCGAGTTTTCCGGCAAAGAAATTTGCTCAAAGTCAATTCTGTATCGACCTTTATATCCAGGTATTCATAATGCTTAAGCTCTTCTTCATTTAAAAGATATTCTGCTTGATTTATAATTAGCTTCTTACAAGGCTTGATTCTCTTTAAATCAACTGCGCTAAATTGTGATATCTTGAGAACAGCCAGGTCATGTTTGAAGAGTTCTAAAAATTCAATATTACAACGATCTAAATGTAGACTCTTAATATTGGGAACCAGTGACAATTTAGAAACATAAGAAAACATTAAATGTAAAGTATGTAAACTGGATGAAAATTCAAAATTCATGACATTTGGCCAATAGCGAAGAGTAAGTTCATCTTTCACTATTTTGAAGTGTGGAGCAAGCCATGAAGCAAGATTGTGATCAATATAATTTCCAGGTTTATCTTCACTGTACCGATTGTCAAATCGATCTTTTAAACTATAAACAGTCCTCCAATTCGTGAATGGACTCAAATTGCTGACACTACAATCTGGATATAATTCACATAAATATAATAATGTCTCATAATCAAAGTGGAGAGACTGCAACGGTGGAAGCGGAATCTCAGGCATTAATTTTAGACTCGAAAACTCGTTCTTCATTGACATCAGGAACTGTTCTTTTGATTCTTGACGATAATTTTGATATTGTCTGGTATTTAAGAGCAACACTAACTGTCTGGAGGAATCAAGAACTCGATCCAAGACTGCATTTCTGTAGCTCTCATTCTTGAAAAACTTTGCAAAACCAGCAGGTTTGAGGACAACAATACCTGTTTCGTCTCTTAAAAGATCAAACAAGAAATGATGTGTTGCAATAAACTTTAGACCATCAAATTGAGATAAAAAAGGTAAAATAGAATTTAAAAAGACATTCTTTGGTAGATTGTTCATGATTACTCAAACTTGTTAATTTTTTTTCTGTTCGTACAGGAAAAAAGAAAATTCGATTAAATTAAAGTCGTTCCCTATCTGTATCTTGAATGAATGAAGTTCATTTTATTTCGCTCTCCTCAAAACTTTCCATCACTCCTCACTTTTATTTTTTATTTTTGTTATTTTTTCTTTACGCTATACTCTTCTGGGTTCGTTTTTTCTTCTTAAGTTCCAGAGCGTACGTGAACTGTGCGTTTTGACGTGAACTGTGCGATTTTTGCATGATTTTTAACTCTTTTATCATCTGTTGCAAACCTTCATTTCTCTTTTCAGAGGTGCTTTAAAACCAGTCTGATGACTGAATTAGGTAAAAGACTTTGCCTTTGATCATAACTTTGATGATCATGCCCACTTAAATCATAGGAATCTTTGAACCTTTGGAGTTGAGGGAGAAGCGCGTTTACCCGAATCTTTCCACCCACCCTTTCACGGTGGAGGAGAAGAAGCAGATGATCTATCACTATAACCAAGAACTTATTGAGGGAAAAGATGTTTCTATGGAGACTTTCGCAGCGAGATATTCAGTTCCAGGCAATACCTTTCGCAATTGGGTTTTGCGCCTGAAGAAAGGTCAACCATTACGCGACCGTGAAGGAGCTCCTGCAGCAATAGATGACTTAGGAATATCAGATGCATTGAAAGACATCAAGGAATTTCGTCGTTTGAATCACGAGGCTCCAAATCAAACTGAAGTCACAAAAATATTTCAAAGGCATGCAGATGCCAGTTCAAGTCGATTAGGAAGACATAAGATCAATTTAACCCCTCGATTAGTTAAAGAATATATTAGTAAATTAAATTTAATTAAAAGATCTCCTCAGGTAATTACTCCTGTGCGCGATAAAGCGTGCAGTGATCCTCGGATGATTTATTCGACAATGGTAATGGCTGAAGCTTACTCGAAAAATCTCCCTCCTGAGCTAATCTGGAACTGGGACGCGACCACCTTTATCATTAATACTCCTGGAGTCGATCAACCTGTGTACGTAGTGAAGGATGACAATCTTTTGATACCACCTTCAGTCGTAGCCGATGACCCTTTCCCCTTTGCGATTAAGTGGCTTCACCTGGCCAATGCGGCCGGAAACACGGCCCCTCTAGTCTTAATAGTTGGGATTGAGAGTATTCCCGCCGGTTACGGGGAGATATTCTGTGAATCCGGATTAAATTATTCAGGAGATGGTTTGAGTGTTGGATACATTGTCTTTTGCCATAACCGATCCGCGAATGATATTGTATACCGATGGTTCCTTGAGCAACAAGTAATTGAATTGATAAATGAAATTCGTGTGAATGCGAATCTTGTGGATGATGATAATATGCCGTTGACAGCATTTGCGAGCTGCGATGGCGAAACGATTATACTAGATGAAATTTTTAATGAAGAGATTTTGGAGTCATTACAAGAGCACAATATTCATATTGGTAAGCTTAGTGCATCATGCAGTGGTATACTGCAACCTTTAGACCGCTCCCCGATCTTTAAAACGGCGAAACGTAGGTTAAAATCAATTGTTAGTGCAAATGATGTGAGAGCCTCACCTTTACTTGAAATGAAGCTTAAGGGTATCTTGCAGCGAGTTGAGAACAACTTTAATATTACTTTACCTTCTTCAGTGAAAGATCGGCTTGTGTTTGGGATACTTGCAGTGAAAATGGCCATAAACGAGACGATGACCGACTCTATGAACCAAGAGGGCTTTGCCAGTACAGGCTTCTACCCTTTTTCTCCTGATACAATGATGGACTTATCTTATGAAGCCATACCTGAAACATTGCGTTCTGTCATGAAAGAGAAGGTTAAAGATGATGCTGCTGTCTTTCGCGCGCAAGGTTTCCTGCCACGCTGACTCTGGGATCCCAACTCTTGACCACCCAGAGGCTATGGCTAGAGATCATAAAGCGATCTCTAACCAACGCGCAGTGTTGCTAACCAACCCGAATACCGTGCATCGTCGCAACAATCGCCTGTCCAGTGACGTCGAAACTCATGCAGTGATGAATTCAAGCAAACTATCCAAAAAGGAAAAATCAGAGTTCAAGAAAGCTGTCCAGTCTTTAGAAACCGAAGAATTATCAAAGAAGAAGAAAGAAGAAGCCCAGGAAGCAAAAAGGAATCAATCAGTGGAGGAAAAAGAGGCTGAAAAGATCAAGAGGGAAAAACGTCGGTTGGAAACAAAAGAAAAGAAAGCAAAGGCAGCAGAAGAGAGAGAAAATATCATCGAAAATGCAAAGAAGAAATACAGAGGTCACTAAATCCATCAACTTTTTGTTACTATTGCTGTTGTAATTGTGTTTGTCAACAGACATGAAGGGAATGACGTACAAGTCAAGAACTTCATGATATATTCGTGCTTTGGTCCCTATTTCTGCTTCACATGATTGCAATTGATGTTCACGATATATTCATATACATGTTAGCTTGATAGAACAACTTCCACCTTTCCCAACCTCCCTCAGTACTAACGCTCGCAAGTCCTTCACCCTTTGTTGATGTTCAAATAAGGAGATAAAAGGACGATAGCCCGTCAAAATGAAGTTCACTACGACTATTAAATAATAATATGAGAGATTTCACATCGAGATGAGAGTAATCTTGAGGAAACCAAGAAAATAATTTTGAGTATGTGTTCGTCTTCTGCTGGATGAGATAATACCGTGCATGTACCCAACGATTTCAAACAAAACTCATAGAATAGATCATAGTGTTACCTTTGTCTGTAAAGCAAAAGAAAACTTGCAAAAACATTCTTTAGATCTTGAGAAAAGTCAATAGATCTTCAATGATAAAAGAGTTAAAAATCATGCAAAAATCGCACAGTTCACGTCAAAACGCACAGTTCACGTACGCTCTGGAGTTCTGAAGCGAAAAATTGGTGAGAAAAAAAGTAGATTTAAAGAATAGAGATAATTTATATTATAAGAAGGAGAGATAATATAATGGAAAAAACATTAAAAGAGAAACTTCTTTATTCCTCATCAATCTTTGGTGCTAGGTAGTATCGGATATGACCGAGGTTATCAACAGGATATTCAATCACTACTGGAATATCAGGAGACAGCGATAAAGTTACAGTTGGACCTAATGCCGTAGCTTTTGTAAATAATAATAAATATCTCAAAGCAAAGTTTAATTCAACTGGTTCTTGCATTTCAATGACAACAGCTTCTTCATCTTTATCGACAGCAGTATTCTTCTTCAGGAGAATATTTCCTGTTCCAAGATCACCTGAAGCAGAGAATCTGATTCCTTCCTTTGTAACAGCAATAGTACCTATAAAGAGAAGAGAAGTGATAAAATAAGGCGGGTGTACAGAGCGGAAAGGACTTACAAGTATCACCGAAGACAGCAATATCACGAATAATTCTTTGGAATTCAGCTGATGGCATTCGAACAGAGCATTTATATTCTGTATCAGGGATACCAAGATGTTCTGTTTCAATGGCCATAAGTTTAAATTCGAAATCTGATACACGATCTTGGTTTGGGGATTCGAAGACCATTGTCAAGCTGTCAGTATCTTCTTCACAGCGGAGTGTGACAACATCATCATTTCCGGCACATTTTAAGATCTTAGCAAAGTTAGGAAAGTTCATGCCAAGAGCAAACGGCTTATCGCATCTGTAGTGATCGAAGCCTTCAGCCTTTAAGACAACAGCACAAAGAGACACGTGCGATGAGTCCATTGCCTGGAAAATACAAGAAAAATTAGAGGATCATCACAAGGGAACTTATTTAATAGTACCTGCATAGTAATCGATCGATCAGTACATTCTAAGTTAGCTTCTTGAACAAGTTCACGAATTGCTTCAATAATTTTCTTCAAAACTAATCCTTGTAAAATTTTTGCTTCAAACATTTTTCAGATATAAATATTATAGATAGTATAAAGATTCAAAGAAACTCTTGAATGTAGAAAGAAAGATGAATTTGCTTTTGATTTCAATTAGAATTATGAGAAACAAGCATACACAAGCAAAGCAATCCAAACCTTTCAAAACTTTGAATTTAAATCAAAATTTTGGAGTTTCGAAGTTTCGAAGTTTCGAAGTTTCGAAGATTTGAAGTTTTGGAATTTCGAGTTTTAGAAGTTTAGAACCTTTGATTTTTCGTAAAATCGTCCTTGCGTTGGCGTGTTAGGACGTTTCGCGTTAGGCGTTTAGAGGAGTGCGCACCATACTCATCATGGGACGACTTCAAGGCAAATTTCAAAGTAGATCTTTGGCCGAGCAGAGTGTTGGGCTGTCGGGAAGATTGAGACTTCACTTGAATCATTAATCATTCAAAGTGGAAAATCAAGTAACGTCTATCAACTATGATAGTCCCTTTCTTGTTTAGTGTTGTCTTTTCTTTGACTTTGAGCTTCGTATTTGCGAATTCTCAATTGCAATTTAACCTTCACGCTAACTCTCTCCCAGCTTCGACAGGAGTCACTTTACTCGGTGCAGCTGCGACAGATAACCTTGGTCTGACAGGAACTGTTGTTGGAGATGTGAATAATGATGGATACGAAGACGTTTTCGTGGGAGCTTACCATGCCTCTAACAACCAAAGACTCGTTAGCGGTTCAAGTTATCTCCTTTATGGAAGTAGCCAAGGTTTAGCGACTACAGATTTAGCGAGTCTAACCTTCGATAAAGGTTTTAGAATCGATGGAGCTTTTGCAAATGATTTAAGTGGGTTTTCTGTCACTAGCGTTGATTTGAATCATGATGGATATTCTGACCTTGTTGTCAGTTCATACGTGTATAGTCCCGTTGTGAATTCTGTTCCGCGATATTATGCTGGGAAGGTCTTTATTGTCTTTGGAAAATCCGCAAGATCAAGTAATGTGGACCTTCAAAGCCTATCAAGCACTGACGGGTTTACTATTATCGGCGCCGAAGCAAATGACTACACTGGTTATTCTCTCTCGAATGCTGGTGATATTAACGGTGACGGGATTGACGACCTTCTCATCGGCGCTTATTACGCCTCCCGTAATGGTAAAACCTATAATGGTCTTGCTTATGTTATTTATGGTTCCACTAAAACTTTCCCGCAACAGATCGATTTATTTTCGCTAACCTCTGCTCAAGGTTTCCGTATCATTGGTGCAAATAGCAATTCATGGGCAGGTTCTAGTGTCTCTAATGCCCGTGATTTTAATCATGATGGTATTAACGATATTCTTATCGGTGCATATTTAGACGGTGATAGAAATCAAGGTATTACCTATCTCATCTTTGGTAAATCCAATTATACGTTCTCAACAATTTATTTAGCAAATTTACCAAGTTCTACCGGTATTCGTATTCTTGGAGCGACACCAGGTGATCAATTAGGTTATTCTTTGAGTGCTGGTGGTGACATCAACGGTGATGGCATTGATGACATCGTTATTGGTGCGAACTTCTTTGATGCTATTGAACCACATACTTCCAACGGTGGTGCGGCATATTTCATTTACGGTGTTGCTGGAATACGTAGTGATATTAATTTAACTTCATTTACCTCTTCTCAGGGTTTTTTATTATATGGTGATATAGTTAATTACAATTTAGGTTGCTCTGTGAGTGGAGGTACTGATATTAATCGTGATGGTTATAATGATATGATTATCGGTGCGAATCAAGTTTCTTGGAATACAACACAGTTTGGTGGTGCGGCATTTGTGATTTTAGGTCGACCAGCTGAGAAAACTTCAGTTATCTATGCATCTAAAATGAAACCTTCTGATGGTTTTCATGTCTACGGTGTTAATGCGAATGATAAATTTGGGACTTTCGTTAACAGTCACGGAGATATAAATGGTGATGGTTATGCAGATATGTTGATTGGTGCCCCTTTTAATACACCGATTAGCGGGAGAACGAATGCCGGTGCTGCCTATGTTATTTACGGAGGAGAGTACTACAGTTACGCTAAACCTACTCAAGCCCCAAGCCCTTTACCGACTAAGCAACCAACAGTGATCCCCACTGCTGTTCCTACTTCTGCACCACCTTCCCGAACCCCTACAACGAGTCCGTCGTGGCAACCAACTTATTTTCCTTCGCCTTTACCTACTGCAATTCCGAGTGGAATGCCGACCGAAATACCGTCGCATGTCCCGACCGCGACTCCGTCTGCTATTCCATCCGCCGCCCCGAGCGCGATCCCTACTGCCATACCTACAGAGGTACCAACCTTTACGCCAAGTTTTGCCCCTAGTGCTCAACCTACTTACGAGCCTACAGCTACTCCAACCGCCACTCCAAGTGAACTACCGACTGCTGTCCCTAGTGCCTTCCCCACTTTCGATCCCTCCGCCCATCCGACCGCGACTCCAACGTTTACCCCAACTGAGTTCCCAACCACGCCAAAACCATCAATCATCCCCACTGTGCGTCCAACTTCTGTCGCTCCAACATCAATCCCAACAGTACTAAACCCGGCATCAATAGTCTACTACCTCAATACCACACTATCACGAGTACTTCTTCCATCTGTCACAGTGGAAGGAAAACATGCAGTTGAATTAACATATCATAATTTGACTGGCTTACCATTGGAAGATGTTTTATTAATCAGTGTCGTTAAGATCACGCCTGATCCTGTAACGAACACTACCACTACGAGAAGACGAGGCCTTGGGGCAGTCAGTCTCAAAGAAGAAGAAACATACACATTAATCGTTAATATGAAATTAAGAATACAATTGCAATATTATCCGAGTAATCAAGATGCTCCGTTTACTGTGTGCTATAATATGCAAGAGAATGTTGTGAAAGCAGTGAATCAAGGTCGTTATATTAATACTTTACGATTCTATGCAGCACAAGAGAATGCTACTGAGTTGCTTAGTGTGATCTTACCTCCTGATGCGAGTACGGAGCCTCCAGTCTTACAAGGTAACTGTACCATGTTTAATGCTACGACTCCCGAGCCTACGCAACCTCCTGCACCTCCAGTGGTTCAAGATACTGGTTCACCTGCGCCAACAACTATTGCTGCTGGATTACTTGCAATGATTGTTATATTAAGTGTTTGTTGCTGTTCATTTTGCTTCTTCTGCTTTTTCTTTGGTATCCGGCGTTATCGTGAAGAACAAGAAAAGCTTAAAAAAGAAGAGGAGATGAAAAATGCTGAAGAAGACGATGCAAGTGATATTTTTGGTGTTCGTAGTGCTTCCGATTTAAGTGCTCTTGGAGAAAGCAGAGATGATGATCCTGAAGCAGGACTTTATGGACAGATTGTTGCCGATGGTCGAAGTCGCAGTGATAGCACTGCTGGTGGTGACGGTAACGGTAGAGGTGGAAGCTTCTATAAATTGAGCTTCTTAAATGTTAGTTTCTATAGCAATGTCGGAGAAGAAGGTGAGAATACTAGAGCAGCTTCGCGTGAGAATAATCCTAAAGTTGCAGCAGCATCAGCATCCGTTGATTCGAGTAACAAAACTGAATCCACCGCTCCTGTTCCATTTGTCCCTCAATCATCTAATTCTTCACCAAGAGGAGTCAAACCAGTCCATAGTGCTCATTCTGCAAGCTTCTATACTTTAGCGTTCCCTGCAACCTCGAAGTCGAAGAATATGAGTGCTCCTCATAGCATTGGTTCCCCTGCTCCTAAGCACCAAACAAGTGATGAATCTGTGGTATCAGGCGAAAGTAAAAGTCGCAGTAATGGTAGCGTAAGTGGCAATAGTCAAAGCAAAGTCGCAGAAACTCGTGTACGTGGAGGAAGTTTTTATGATAATTCTCATTTAGATTCACTTGTTGTGAAAATTCCTGTTCAACCACCTCCAAACTCATTAGGAGGAGGAGGACAACGAAGTCGTTCCAACTCATATACAAATGACGTCTTTAATGAACGTGTTGAAGGAAATGATCCGCGATTGTCTAGCTTCTATGATACCTCTTACCTCAATTTAACCGCATTGTACGATGAGAATGATGGTGGATTAGAAGAAGAAAATTCAGTCCACAGTTACACGGAAGCCTTCGAAGGTAAAATGCCATCGGATAAGACGACCAGAGCGCAGAAGTTGCTTGGCAATGACGACGATGATGATAATTATGGAATGATTAGAGAAGAGAAAGAAATGATGGAAGATGATGAGATTAGTTCCATTGGAAATTCTTTAGATGAGATGCATTATCCAAATGAGTATGATAAGAAGAAAAATGGGAATAATGAAGTGAAAGGTGATAGAAGTCGTTCAAATTCATTTTATGATAATTCATTTATTGATAAAATTCTTCCTAAAGCCTCATCTTTCTTATTACAAGATGATTGAATAAATGAATCACGAAAGAAATACTTCTGAACCAAGAGATATACAAAATGTTTATCTGATCATCTTCATATTATCATGCATTATTTTTTCTTACTCTTAACATGATTAACTGACTCTTCATATGATTATTTCCATCTATCTTCTCTTTCATTTATCAATCTGATTACTTTTTTCTTTTCTTTTTTCGCCCTTTCGACAACGAAACACATCTGCTTTCTCGCATTTGTATTGATTTTGCCTGCTTTCTTCATTCCTTACTCCTTACTTTGCATTTTCATACAAGCAAGTATTTTTTTAGTTGATCGATTTGACGAGTAATTATGGTCAGATTCGCAATTTATTATATTGAGAGAAAAAGTTAGTTGATGAAGAGAGGAAAGAGAGAAATAAAGAAGGGACTTTATCTCTTCTCGAAACAATTGTCTCGTTAACTCTCAAACCTTCTAACTGCGTTGAAGTGTTAATAGTTTAGGGTACTGTGTTATGCTTTACTTTAAGTCCCTTCTGTTTTTTTCTTTTCAGTATACATTCATTGATTTGTGTTATTTCCCTTTTCCTTTCCTTTCCTTTCCTTTGCTTTTCAGAATGAAACGAATGTCACTGAAGAAGTGTTAAAGAGATTAACCCTCTCCTGATGGTATGATGCTATATCGTCTTTCTGTTCCCGCAGGATATAGCTTATTTCCAGTATGATGTATTATGAGCAATGATATGGTATGATAATCAAAAAGAAATGTCTTAATCGTATAAAAATAATAGTTATAAAATCATACTCATAATATTATATAAAATTGCTTGCTTGTTTGTTTGTCATCATTATTTTACTACTGCCTTCTACCTCATTCCTGTTGTTTGATTTTTTGAATATCCTATCCTTCTCCCTCTACGTTCTATTCCTATATCCTATCCTGTCTTTCTTTTCATAACTTTGTTTGTTTTTATTTTCTCTATTGTTTTTGTATATATACTTTCTGTTTATCACTTTAAAACAAGGTGATCATATGAAGTATGTAGTGAGTCTATACATGTATTTGGTGGTCTTGAGCGTGTTACTGTGTCGCGTATTTGATATAGAAACATATTCTCGAGAGTAATCGTGGTGTTCTTTTCGAGTGGTTTGATACTGTTGATGTTTTAATGATACTTCCCATTTGTTTTGTTATTTGCTATTCCTCCTCATTCTTTTACACATTCATTTCTTTCTTAGGAGGATACTTCAATCATCACAAAAGATAGTCGTAGGTTTTCTTTGAATTAGGTTAAAGATTAATAAGCACTTTCTGACACACTTTTGATTTTATTTATTTCCTCGTTGTACGATCAAATTCGTTGTAGACGGTGCCATCACAAAAGTTGTAAAAACAGAGAGTTACAATAAAGAGCACAGGCACATGTGGCAATAAAATTCCCTCTTGAATTAATGGTTGAGTTCAAGTGTAGACTACATCACGGAGTTGAACAAATGTTTTTCGCTGATTTATTTTAAGTAAAAGCAAGGTAACAGGAAGAACTTGTTCTTGTTGCATAGCATTGAGATAGTGGCGTATTATTTTGAAACGTTGAGCCTCTTGTGTTTCGTTAAGATGGAAGAGATGTAGTTGAACTACAAGAGAACTTCACCTACACATCAAGCAGTAAGGTTATTCATTTAGGTAAAGCAAAGTAGATCAAAGTTAGAATAGAATATTCTATTTCCAGATCTCAAGAGAAATTCTGATTTCTAACTATGGAGGAACCTAGTAAGCAAGAAGTACCACTCTCCCCTGTTGCGAAAGCTTTAAGCTCGTTGAAAGTGAAGAATCTCTCGGAGATCGAGTTTATTTTATTTGGTAAGTGTCACTACTTCTCTGCGGAATGATCGTATTTCTCATATCATTGGAATTTCAGCATTCGCGATGATCTTAGGGAATCGTAGCTCGGGATGGAACAGCGGTCTTGTTCACGGTTACTATTCTTTACTGTTCAATTTGCTATTTTCTGGTGCTGGGTATTTCTGTTTATGCTTATGTATGGGAGAGATGTGTTCAGCATTGCCCTTCTCTGGAGGAATCTTTGGGTTTGTGCGTGCTGCAATCGGTCCATACAATGGCTTTATCGTAGCGTGTTGTGAGTTTGTGTACTGCATGAGCTATATCGCTATTAAAGTTCAACGTATGGTCAGTATTCTTACTGAAACAGAATCAACAACGATTCTTGAGGATCAATTTGCTATTCTTGGCATCTTTGGATTTTGTTTAGTAATGAACTTGATTGGAGGGAAACCAATCTTCATGCTGACTAGTTCTCTGGGATTTTTCATCTTCATGATGCTCATGATCTACTTATTTGGAACCTTGAGTAAGGTTGGAACTGCTACAGTGAATTTTACTCATTATGCCGGTCCTTTCCATCCCGTCACATGGGACAGTCTAATGGGAGCAAGTCTAGCCACAGGAGGTCAATACAATGGATTACAGTATTTTGCTTTATTAAGCGGATATTTAAAAGATCCAAGAGAACAAATACCCCGTATAATGTTGATTTGTCTTGTTTTCTTCATTGTCATGTCTGTCTTTGTAACTTTAGCTGCAACGTCACAAGAATCTGATACTAAAGGATTAGCTTCAGTAGGTCTTCCACTTCAATATGGATTTTCTAGAATCTTTGGAATCAACATCAGTGAAGAAAAATGGTTAAATGTTCCAGGTCAATTAGCTTCAGTCTTTGGATTGTTTTATTGTGCAGGCAGACAACTTCATGCAATTTCAAAGTCAGGACTGTTACCATCCCTCTTAGACAAAACAATGCAAGGATCAGAATCACCTTACCTTTGCTATACCTTAGTCGCTGTGGTCGGAGCAGGATTAAATATCTTTACCTTATCCTATCCTAAGTACTTAACCGAGATTCGTGGAGCATCTTATATTGCTTCTTCTTACATTTTTATTCTTTGTTTCATTGCTTATATGGTCTTTCGTCGTAAATTTTCTTCCCTAAGTCGGAGTTTTACAAATCCATTCGGAGATATTGCTGCAGTCTTTGGTATCATTGTCTTTGTAATCTCTTCCATAGGAGAACTTTTTTATTCTGGTATGGATGATATGTTCTTAGTCGGACTTGGTGGCTATTTATTGATTGCATCAATCTTCTTTTGGGTTTATTTAGTGAAAAATCAAAAATTTTCTGAAGAAGAAAGGAAGATATTATTTAAAGCCTATTTAATTAATGCTAATCGTCAGCAGCGATTAAATCGTTTGAAGAATAATAAAGTTGGACCACATACAAAAGGATCACGTGATAATAAATCTTCGACGAATTCTAAAGGTTTGTTTTGCTTATCTGTCATGTTTGATCATCCTTCATACAATCTTTCCTTTATAGTGTCTAAGAATAAATGTACTGAAGATTTATTGGTTTCTGTCTTGCCAAGTTCATCTGTCGCAGCAAGTCTTTTATCAATCCAAGCGGTTGCTCCTGTAGAACCTTCACCCCTCTCTCCTATTCGTGATGAAGATATTCCAGATAATGATGATTTAGAATTGGGTGAGAAATGTATCTCGAGTCCTGTAGAGGAATCATTGGCAACAGCTTCTCAATCCACCCGTCAGGTGGAGGCTGTGCTGAAAATCGTTGGTGCGTCAACTTCGACTAAAGTATTATCCACTTACAGTCGTAAAGTGCATGGATTGGTGCCAGGAATGAATAATATGCATGCTATTGAATTACAACAATATGAGCAGATGACAGTTTTGTCAGCTGGGGGAGCATTGTTGGAGGATGTGAATGGATGTATTGAAGCTAATGAAGAAGAAGAAATGTTTGAGGAGATGGAAGGTGGTGGTAGAGGGGACTTGGAGTTAGGAGAAGAGAAGGAGGAATACTAATGCTTGATACGGATATCTCTACAATCTACACCTTTACTATGTATTTATATTTTATATTAGATATTTTATTTTACTTTTTACTGATACATACCCCTTTAGATGAAAATACAATGAATTTTGTGAAAGACTTTAATAGAGAACGATGAAGTGAAAGAGAGCATGCAAGTCCTGAGTAGCTTCGTTTTTCTTGTTTGTTTAATGTTTCAGGTTTCTATTTAATTATTGTCTTTATATCATCTGATGTTTAATGTATTCTAATGATTTAATTTATGAAATATGTCATGTGATTTCATTCCTATTTGTGTTTGTGTTTGTTTGTGTTTATGATTGTGTTTATGATTGTGTTTGTCATTACATCTTACCGAGGAGAATCGAATGATAATATTGCATGTTTTAGAGGGTGAATCTTTTATATCCTACTAATCTTATACCTACTGCGTTTACCTACATACTCTTATACACATATAATCACGCAACTTCACTTGTACTTTTATGTGGTATTATTTTATTTCATACTTAAAGATTTTAACATGGAAAGATTTTATGAGATTACATTTCACCTCTTTCATTCCCTTCATTATGTAATTTATAATTAAATTCCTTTCATTCATTCACCCATACATGAACAAAATACATACATTAGAAAGGAAGAGCTTTTCTGATTGTAATCTACTTACAAATCAATCAAACAGATTATCCGTAAAATAACGTTACGTGAAATTATGAAGCGTAAAATACGCGCTTCCTATTTGGAAGAAAGAAATAATGGAAGTGAACTTTTCTCATTTATTACAAAATGATGATGATTTTGATGTAAAAAATATATCCATTACATCTTTTGGAGATGGTTTAATTAATCATACTTGGAAAATTGTTCATCAAATTGATGGAAAAGAATATATTATGCAAAGAATTAATAATAATATATTTAAACAACCTGAGCTTATTGATCAGAATATAAGGTGGATTGGTAATTACTTGCATAAAGTACATCCTGATTATCTTTTTGTTCGTCCCGTTGTATCCAGGTCGGGTTTATCTATGATTTGCACATCAAATAAAGAGTATTATCGAATCTTCCCATTTGTCCCTAATTCAATTTCTTACAATATTCTCACTTCCCCCGTACAAGCTTATGAAGCTTCTAGACAATTTGGAAGGCTTACTTCATTATTATCTGATTTTCCTTTGATGGAATTGCGAGAAACATTACCTGACTTCCATAACCTACCCTTAAGATATCAACAGTTCTTACGAGCATTAGAGCAAGGTAACCTCGACAGACTTCAAGAATCAAGACTCATGATTGAGGAAATAAAGTCTTTAGCTTTTATTGTCGATCAGTATGAAGAGATCAGAAGGAGTGAAGCAGTGAAGAAACGAGTCACACATCATGACACGAAGATTAATAACGTTCTATTTGATACAATGACAGGTCAAAGCCTCTGTGTCATTGATTTAGATACAGTAATGCCAGGGTATTTCTTTAGTGATGTTGGTGATATGATTCGAACTTATGTCAGTCCAGTAAGTGAGGAAGAAGAAGATTTCAGTCTCATAGAGTTTAGAGAAGAATACTTTCAAGCGATCATAGAAGGATATTATAGTGAAATGAAGAGAAGTCTAACCTCCTATGAAGTAACCTTATTTCTTTTTGCTGGGAAGATGATGATTTATATGCAAACAATGAGGTTTCTAACAGATTATCTAATGAATGATATTTATTATAATAAAAGATATGAAAAACATAATCTAAATCGTACAATGAATCAATTAACATTATTACAAAGATTAATAGAGAAAGAAAGTAGATTAAATGAAATTATTAATAAGATAATAGTATCTTAAGACTGTGTCTTGCTTTCATTCCCGATCCAAGCTTTATTGGTTGGTCCGAATAATTTTCCAAAAGTATTTTATGAGTAAATATGAAACGATTTTAGCTACATAACGAGCAGAAATGGGAATTCATAGAATAGAATATCTTTTTTTTCAAAAGGATAATAAGGCAGAAAAAAGATTTCATGTGTTAAATGTAATTTAACAGACTTCTCAATCCCAACATCATATAGTGTGCTCTTATATATATATATATATTAATTCAGTTACCGTTTTCAACCGTTTTTTAATCGTTTTTAGAATCGTTTCCTTGCCCATTGTTTGTTCTAATATTTGGTTTGCTCTTTACTTTTGTCTTCGCTTTCATAGACGACTATTAAGAGACTTGTAAGTTGAGTATAAAAAGGTATTAGACCATGACAACCCCTCTTTTCTCTCTTGCATATCCTCTTTTCCATCGAAAATCCTCTCTTCTTTTCTTTATTTTTTCGTCATTCCCATTCCTTTCATTATTATGTTCTGCTTCATATTATTATCCTCGTTGTACTGAATTAGCTTTTAAATCCAATGGACAATTAGATATCCAAACAATGCTTTATAATTGTTCTGATTATATTGCAGGTAATACCATTCCACCCTCTGCCTATCTCTCTACCAATGGTATCTATGAACCAATGAATGTCAGTGTTCAAATATGTTTAAATAATTTAATCTCTGTTGATGATTTAAATAATCAACTTACCATTGATTTTTTCTTTCGTTTACGTTGGACTGATCCACGTTGGAATATTTCTAATGAAATGTGGAATTATTTAAATCCTAAAACTGCTACGTCCGATGGATTAAATATCATTGATTATGTTGATAATCAAAATGAATTAAATATTTGGCGACCAGATATTACCTTTCAATCAGTGAATAATAAAGAAATATTAATTGAATCATTTAAAATGTTTCCTAATAATCAATTCTATTGGGCAAGACATATGGTAGCAACCTTTACCCAACCATCCATGAATTATCAAAATTATCCATCTGATACACAAAATTTCTCTATTGTGATACAATCATGGGGATATTCATCTTATTTTATTAAATTAAAGTATTTAAACAATCAACCTGTTACCTATGTCTCCAACTATCAATCAAATGACGGTCAAACAAACCTTGAACAAAATCAGATCTGGAACTATCAAGGTTATGTTGCCTATATTGAAGATATATTACAACCTAATTTTGCCAATCCTGATAGAAAGTTCTCAATGATCTTTGTAAATTTAATCTTTCAAAGACAATCCTCTGGTGTCATCACCCGACTGATTGTCCCATTAGCATTATTGTTATTATTATCTGCTTTAACCTATTGGATTACTTTTGAAAATCGTGTTGAGACAACAATTACTGTATTAGTATCAGTATCAGCATTATATATTATTATATTACAAAATATTCCTTTAGTAGGTTATTTAACAGATGCTGATCGATTTATCTTTTGGGTAAGTTACCATCTACTTTATTATAATGCATTCTAATGTTCTTCTTCTCTTTTCTTCTTTTTTTGCTGTTATTATAGATGTTTCTTTTATTAATTCTTGTCATTTCCTCACATCAAGTCTATGCAACATTACGAGAGAAAACTGATCGATGGCCATTAAGAATCCTCTATCTCAGAATATTAGAAGTCATCGGAAGAATTAGTGTCCCCCTAACCATTATCCTATACTTTCAATCAACAATAAAGTATATTACAGACCCTACAAGTGAAGTATTCTTATTTATTGTCTTAATTATTAGTGCAATATTATTAGGTATACGTGAATCTTTTGGTATCAAAGCATCCTTCCGTATGACAGTCATTAAATTATTAGATAAAATTAATGATCATCATTGTAAATTAAATGATTTATCTAATATAGAGATAATATTTTTAAATTTTTTATTATTTCATAAATATTCATTATCACCAATTGAATTATCAAAATTATTATTTATAAAGAATCAAGAAAATAAGCAAATTTTTTATTTTAATGAAAAAGATAATCAAATATTATTAAAAAATGTTTATACATTAAATACTTTAGTTGGTAAAAGTGGTGGTGATAATGATAGTAATATGAATAGTAATAGTGATCATCGTAAGGGTAGTGTTGGTCAGATTGGTTTACATAAACGATCAAAATCATCAATTGATCAAAGTGATAATAATAACCACAAGAATGATAATAATATGAATTTTGTTGATGCAACGATTGAATTAAGTACTTTCTCTCATACAGCAGGGAATGGTAATGTGTTATTAGGTGATAATAATATTAGTCATAATGAATCCTCTGTTAACACTCACCCGTTAACAGTAAACCCTCTGATGTACTCTACTGATCGTGATTCCATGATTGATAGAAATTCTTTGTTTGATACAACAAAAGTTGACAGTGATGATGAAGTTGAAGATGTTTAAATTTCTTCTTTTTGTTTTTCTTCTTCTTTCTTTCTATTCTATCTCTTCTGTTTAGTGTTTATTCTTTCTTCAACTACTCGATTCATTTCTTTGATTTGGTTTTATTAAATAATACACTGATTTTATTTTGCTGATTGATTTCTTTTTCATTTTGTTTCATTAATTCTTTCCTTTTTTTTCTTTTTTTTTCTTCTTCTTTCGTTTCCTTCTCTGCCAAATACACTTGTCTCATTTTGTTGCACTTTGTTTGAAGTAAGGTTGAAGTAGTTGAAGCGAAGATTTTGAAACATATGATTTCATTTAAAATAATTCCTTTTAAGAAGTAAAAAATTTTTCTTTTTGTTTCTTTTTGCTTTTTAAAGATCTGTGAAATAGATCAAAGATTCCATGAGAAAGTACAGTAGCTTCTTGAACTCGATGCGTAATTGAAACTACACTTTATAGAGATCGCACAGGGCGACACGAAGACATTTGGAGATCTTAGTAGTAGAGGTTTTTGTTCTTATAGCTGACCAACCAAACCAACTCAGTCTACCAGGCTCTTCCTAAATCCATAAAGAAACAAGGAATTCAGCGATAAGCTGGTCAAAATGAGTTTCATTAAAAACAAAAACTTCTTAAGATCAACAAACAAACTTATTTTCATATCAATATCGTTTCGTGAGGAATGCCAAAGCCAATTCTTACAAATCAAACTTCTTGAAGAGGTAGAATTGCTCAAAAGGAAGGTGCTATGTCAGCATTGCTAAGAAAGTCAGGCAGCTTACTAAAGAAAATATCACACGATGGGCTTTCCATAACTACTGCTTTTCATTACATCTTCAAGTTGATCAATCAGTTCTTTATAGCCCTTTCCAAGCACAGTATACAGAAACTCACTCTTCATACCCAGCTTAGCTTGATTGTGTAGTTTATTTTCTTTTTCTTTTTTTCCCTCGGTAGATGCATGCTTGAAGATTATCCCTAATACCTTTATCACGAAAATGTCCACCAGCATTTCATCGTTCTTTTCTTGGACGCTTTGTCAGACAAAGAGGACATTTCTCATGAAAGCTTTTATTCCTTGAATAACAAATGGAACAGTCCCAATCTTCACTCATACTACGAATTAATTCTCTCTCTACACCTCGCACACTCTCACTTCTTCTCATTAGAAATCCCGCATCAGTGGGAGCTCTCTTAGGAGTAGTGATGGGTGGGGTTGTTGTGGGAGAAGCTTTATATGTAGTCGGTTGTGGTAAAGGCAAAGTCTTTGACTTTAATAGAGGCGGAGCAGGAAGTGGAAGTGGTGGTTGAGGAATGTTATTTTCCTTCTTTTGTATTGTTTGAGATAAATAAAGTTCAAACTTCTTCTTTGGAATTGCTTTTAAATTCAATTTAATCTTCTCTATAACATAATACTTGTAATGAGATCGTCCTAACCGAATGATTCCAATAAGTTCTTCTAATGAGGTAATAGAATGACTCATAAACTCTGTTTTCAAGTCAATAGAAGAGAATGTTGGTCCTTTCTCAATCCATTCTAACAAATCATGACTAAGACAATTCACATTAACTATTTCATAATCTCTTTCTTCATTTTCTTCTTCCATAGTCGTTGTTGTCGCTGTTGTTGTGGTATGAGTCATTTCAGTGGTTTGGTTTTTTAAGGAGTCTAATGCTACAATGAGTCGAGGGAATTCATCTGGTCGACAATATTCAAAATGATAAAAACTTGTCTCAATTAAATTAGGATTATTACGATATTTTTCTGCTAATTCATGTGTTGTATTGATTTGAAGTGATTGAATATAGTCTATCATCTCATCTGATAGATGAAATGTATTTCCCCAGACATATAAATCACTAATATTAACAAAGTTTGGAGAATCCATTAGTTTGAATTAAAATATTTTAAGAGACTGATTCAAATGAATGTTTTGATGATCCGAGAATTAAGAGAGAGGGTATCTGAAGGAAACGATATTAAGATATTAAAGAGAGTGAGAGACATTTCAAGATATTAAACCACACAATAATTCTATTCTTTCGCCCTCATTTCATTGAAATCTTTTTCCCCTCTTTTTCATTGTTACATTTATCCAAATTTATCTTTTGATAATTTGAATAGTTCGAATAGATAGAAAAAAAACAAAACCATAAATGATCCTTAAAGTAAGTATCTCACTTCATTCACTTACTATTCTATCGAAAGTCCAGTGAGATCAAGGCGGATTCTGAAGCGAAGTGTGTCTGCCTTCATTCATCATCATTTTGGTTGAGTGCAATCTACCATTATAAGTGATTGATTTAGAGTTTTTATTCAAGGTAGAGAACATGAGTTTAAGAATTGGATTATTTGGTGGTGGAGTTGTAGGTGGTGGTGTTTATGACTTATTGCAACGTTTCACCCTCAATCAACAGTTTAGTAAAGCACATGGTGTGAACCTAGAAATTGTGAAAATTTGTGTGCGATCACTTGATAAACCCCGCGACTTCAAGGTTGATGATTCAAAGACGAAGATTGTAACAGACTATCAGGAAATTCTCTCAGATCCTTCTATTAACTGTGTCGTTGAGTTGATTGGAGGAACAACACAAGCCAAGACTATCGTCTTTGAAGCTATTAGAGCCGGGAAACATGTCGTTACCGCAAATAAGGCTTTAATTGCCAGCCATTTAGATGAAATTCAAGCAGAACTGAACAAATTTCCTAATGTTCGGTAAGTACATGCATTCACTCATGATCTTGATCTATTTGTAATGTCTCTTCTTACATCTTAGATTTGCCTATGAAGCAGCAGTATGTGGAAGTATTCCCATTATTCATTCTCTTCAAACAGATTTTGTTGCCAATAACATTCATAAGATCACAGGTATTATGAATGGAACAACAAACTTCATGTTATCCAAGATGGAAGATGAAAAATCAGAATATGCTACAGTCTTAAAGGAAGCGCAAGCTTTAGGCTTTGCTGAAGCTGATCCAACAGCTGATGTTGAAGGACATGATGTTCAAGCAAAGATTGCAATCTTAGCCAAGCTGGCATTTGGTCAAACTATTCCTGTCCCTCAAATTCCTACCTCAGGGATAAGTAAGATCTCGAAAGTAGATTTTGAATATGCAAAAATCTTAAAGAGTACTATTAAGTTACTCGGAACTGCAACCATTAACCCTGAAACCAAGTCACTTGCTGTCTATGTCTCTGCCACTGTTGTATCGTTACAGAACCCATTGAGTTCTGCCAAAGGTCCTGGAAATATGGTAAGCCTGATCTGTCCTATCCTATCCTTCTCTTTATGCCTTATCTCTTGTTTGTTAGGTATTGATTAATAGTGATAATATGCCATCATCAACTTATTCTGGTCCTGGGGCAGGAAGATATCCTACAGCTAACTCTGTGGTGAATGATTTAGTTCGTATTGCTCAAGATCGAACATTATCTCCTTTTCCTTTACAAAATGTGATTGAATTAAACAATGATTATATTGCAAACTTTTATATTCGTATTAAATGTTCGGATGGGTTAGGAATCATCAGGTATGAGAATGTGTTTCCTTTGGCATGTCTTTTGTTGAATTGCTATGATTAGGGCGGTGGGTGAAGCAGCAGAGAAAAATGGTGTGTCAATTCATGCCATCTTACAAAATCCTATTGAAAGTCATTCAAATCTTGACTTCGTTGTCACGACAGAGCTTGTGCAGCTATCCAAGGTTCAAGGATTTGCGAATGACATCTCTAAGATGTCATTCTCAAAGGAATATCCTTTATACATGCCTATCTTACACTAAACGTAGGCGAGAGATAGTTTGATGAGATTATGGAGTATAAGATGGAGTTGTACTACATCTTTGATTATTTTTGAATTCAATTTTGTGTAAAACCAATAATTAATAACTTTGAAGAATTATTTCTCAAAACCAATGATTAGAAAGTGAAAGGTAGGTTAAATTGGAATATCGAAAGAACTTGTAAGATTAGTACTGTGAATCTCACATAGGAATAAGTCTCGGATACTAACTGATACAGCTATGAACTACTTTATTGAAGACCGATGCTCTCTGTCAGGAAAACAAGAAGAAAACAACCAAAAAGGTTCCTCATATTCAAATTTTATGCAATTGTATGGTGAGTTCAAATTCATCATACACAAAACTCGCTATTAACAATCGCATAAAATTCGAATCTAATGTTTTCTTTCAACTCTAATGCTTCCAGCTCGAAAAGCCACGGTATACAGTTCAATTATTTCGGATCTCTTTAATTACACTGTACACTCATAGTAACGAACATTCCCCAAGTCCATGCCTACGTGAATTGACTCTTTCTTCATTTATTAGAAAATGTTCATTACTATGAGTGTACAGTGTCCTTGAAGCGATCCGAAATCATTGGACTGTACACCGTGGCTTTTCGAGCTGGAGGCATTAAAGTTGAAAGAAAGCATCCTATAACTCAGATTCCTCTTATTCGAATCTTACGCAACTGTTAATGGTGAGATTATTTTTGAATTCAATTTTATAAATACAATAAAACAAAGTGGAGGGGATTAGCCCTCCAATGAAATCTCAAAAATTAGTTGTTAGAGGATTAAAAGAAGTATGTTGTGAAGACAGCTTAAATTTGATATCAAAGCAAATTCAAAGTTTTAAAAAGAAGAATTATAAACTGCAAATCTCATATTAGAACAACTCTAGGATATGAACTATTATTACATTCATGAATATGAAAAAACAAAATGTTTTGCTGTCGACTTATTACGAAATGTTAATCTATGATCATGGTTAGAGTGATACGAAGAAGACTACAAAGTAGGAACCCCCAAGACAAAGATTCTTACCCAATAATGGGATAGAATAAAAGAAAAATCAACGAAGTAGAAAAAAGAAGCTTCAAAGCAATGCTAGATGCGCTAATAAAACCACTTCTAACAAATCTTTCAGCAAATTAATAGATAAAACATTGTGCTGATTGATACCTGTTGATTCACTAAAAACCTTTTAAGTATAATGAGAAACAGAACAAACAACAATAAATCAAATAAAACAATATACAAAGAATGAAAAACAAAACCTTCGAATCATACAATTCATTTACTAACTGCAGAGTTAATGGAATGTTTTCGAGAAAACTCGTTTTTTCTCTGCTGACCTCTTGATGAAGGAAAGAAAGCACCATACATCTTGGATTTCCTCTTATGTAATCGCTTATGGCGATTTAAATTCATTACGTGTAATGCTAACATCGTCTTCTGTTCTTCATCAGAAAACGTTTGTCTATCTTTTGCATAAATGAAATAATACACACTCAATAACACGAACAAACAACTAGCAACTATTAATACTAAATGACCTTCCTGAAACCCCGCAATAGACACAGCACACAACAAAAACACGATACCTGCATATACAGCTCCAACTATACCAAAAGGACTTCGAAACTCACGTTCCATGGAGGTAAAAACTGTCTGCATCTCACAGTAGGCATATAAATCACTGAAGTAAGTAAACATTGAACAAAATATTGGCAGGTTATCCATATTAAAACCTGGAATGTAGAGACAACACAAACATAGCCCAAAAGAAAGAAGCATCGTATAACAACTTGCGACATGAATCTCTTTACCTCCCAATTCTTCTGGGATTAACTTCGAACAAGACATCGCGTGGAATAAATATGCGGTAGGTGTGATGAAACTAAATGCTAAACTCATTTGCGCGATCCACATGATCCACTGACTCGCTTCAGGATTGAAACCTATCAACTTAAAACTCGGCGGCATGAGAAATTCCATATTCACGATTGTGCCATCGTCATCAACCAAAGAAGAGTGAAGTCCTGGAGGTAACGAAACACACACAAACATCGTAAACATCATCAGCACAAACAGGGATAAAACCGCTGCCACTAGTCCTCGAGAGAGATTCTTCCGTGGTTTGTAAATCAGGTCTGTCACTAAAGCTCCTGCTTCAATCCCTCCAAAACCCCATGTGGTGTAAGGTAAAATCAACATGTACTCCGACATCCCTCCACGGAACCAGTTCGCCAAATTAGAAGGATTATCAGGATCGACTTGTAGTGAAGCTTTGTTAGTAATGTCAGTGTATTGAAGACTTCCAAAGAAGTAGATAAATAATCCTATTACACAGAATAATCCTAACAAATTAGAAAATGTCCAAAACATGTGATTTCCCTCCAATACAAACAACGCTGAGATTAGGTAGCATACCAATGCAACTAATCCCTGGTACGCATCGCCCCAGCCCATCTTATCGCACAGGAACTCTGATGCGAACTGAAATGATGTCGCTGTATAGGAAATATAGACCGTTAGTTCAAATGCTGCAATCAAGAACCCCATGTAAAACCCTAACATCACTCGAGCCATCCCATAGGCACCTCCTGAGAATGACACCGATGACACGATCTCAGCCAGGGAGAAGACCAATATAATATAAGCCACACCCATTAATACTTGAGCGATCAAATACCCACCAAATCCAATCCGTAGACCTTGATACCATGCGTCATATGTTCCTCCAAGAACTGTCGCCATAATCATTGCCCAAGCAGAAAACGCTTTAGGACGATAATTTTTCCAACCAACAGTTTTGCTTGACTCAGTTTTCGCAGACGTTTCAGCTTCTCTCATTTCATCGCCTTGGTTGGCTATCTCTTCTGGAGATTTTACAGCATCTGGTGCCACCTTATTGTTCCCTATACTCATGCTTCGTGTAATATTAATTGAATGGGAGGGAATGGTGCTCTTCCAGAGTTGTAAAAAAAAAACGGAAACAAAAATGAGTTTGTTCAATTTTACATTACAGTGCTAGGCAATACCGATACCGATATTGATACTGATATTGATACCGATATTGATACCGATATTGATACCGATATTGGTGGAAGTTGCATTGAAATGACAGTGTTGACAACACTTCTTCGTATTGCCTTTTCCATTGCTATATTTCTTTTGAAAAGTTCTACTTTGGATGGATCATACGTATCAAGCTATTCTGACTCTTCAAGATCTTTGAAATCAATCGATTTTCCTCATAATTCATCGATCTCTTCTTTCTCTTATTTTAATTTAAATTTTTATCAAGATAATTATTGTAAACATTTAAAACGTCAAGAAGTTCGGAAAATTAATGTTTGTTTAAATGGTGTGAATTCATCTCGTATTTTTGAATTGCATTCTTCTCCAGTAAATAAGAATAATAATAATTCTATTATAGCTGGTCGCTTGACTCAGTATAATGATAATTCCTGTTCATCCTGTAAAGATTGTTTTCATCATCACTCTATTGGTCCTTTTTTGAATTCATCTTGTGAAAATAAGATGTCTGTTAGGTTAAGTCATGTTCTTCCCATGAGAAATAGGAAATTACAAGGAGCAACCCTCGCCCTACTCTCTCAACAGACATACTGTAAGGAAGCTGCTTATAACCACTATCTCATTAAATCAGCGATGGTCTTATCTTATATGCAGTATGGGCAATGTGATGATAGGGATTCTGACCTACCTGATGTCAAGTGGAATGCGTGTGGATCAAAAGGTGTGAAGTACTATGAGTTCTCTTCAACGAACGGTTCTTGTACAGGTGAAATGAAACGAATCTATCGTAAGAAAGATGATTTTTGTCTAGTAAAAGAGAGTTTGTTAGGTGTATTAGGATATGTTATTCCTTTTTGTCCTTTTGGAGATAGTTGGTAGGATCCGAGGAAAAGCACTGTTATTTTGAAACCCTCTCCTTTAATAATTAGAGATATTAATTGAATTTGAATTACTTTTTGACTCTTCTTTTAATTTGATTTGATTTGATTTGATTTCAATTGATTTGATGTAGTTATATGAATTATTCTAAAATGTTAGAAGTTTAAAAATAATTCTGATTAAACCCATTGATGGCATTTGTTTGACCTTAAGATGAGGGTCTATACAATTAGTCAAAGTGACTAATAAATAGAAATGAAGGACTCTTCTGATCTTCTATCTCTTTATCTCACCTCAACTTTGTGGAAAGATTTAATTAATTTAAGAGATGAAATAAAACAACAACTGCTACTACTCCAAACTACTACAATGTTACTACAAGTCTATTAAAGTTACCAAAATACAAAGAACAAGATTTTGATGATTGGTTTTAGATATTATCATATATATCTATTCCTGTCTCGCAGTTAACTTCATATTATTATCGTTGCGGATTAAACTAACTTCTTCATATCATCTTCTCACCTTCCTCACTCCATTTCATTTCACTTCTATATTATTCTCACATTGTTTTAACACTTTTACTATATGAAGGGATGGGATTGTCTTCATATTCCTCCCACGATAAGAGAAAACAAATTATATTATATGTATAAGAAGAGAAAGTAAGACAATGACACAGAAACAGAAGGAAAGAAATGTTTGTAATCCAGTCAATGCATGAAAGAAAGAAAAGAAAAGAATAGTAAACTTGAATAATATCCAACACTCCTTTATAATCAAAAACATTATTCATGGATCAGACACTAATATAATACAGAGAGAGAGAAAAAACCAAAATACTTGTTGAAAAGCTTATCAGAGGAATAGCTGAAAGCAAAGAGATGAACGAAGAGATATATGTAGAGAGAGATAGAGGGAGAATAAGTAGAAGTAGAAGGAAAGCAAACTATAAAGCAAAGAAAGAAAAAACATTCCTAAAAGATTGAATGTTATATATGTATATGTCTGTTGTTGTATATAGTAGTATATATATCTATTTGTACGTGCTTTTATCACTATGTATATTAATGTACGAATGAGCTTGTATGTACTGAAGAACTATTTTAGATATAATGTAAATTGTTTATTGTTTCATTTTCCATGATATAATAATTGTGATGAATCAATGAAAAGTCAGGATAGAAAGGTAAAAGTCAAGACAAATACATCACTGACGATTATACTCCAATACATAGAAAGAAGGCAAAAAAAATAATAATCATAATCATAAATAAAGAAGAGAAAGAAGAAGACCGAAAAGAGTTTTTAATAATTCATAGGTTGGTTCTTCTAATAATAATTGGATTCGGGGAAGGATAATATCATATTATTTATATACATATTTATAGAAAAGTAATGCCAAGGAAAGGAGAGTACTAGGAAAATAAATAATAGAACTATTAAATACATACCTTTTTCTTAATGATATTGTATTGTTGTTTCGTTAATATTTGTATATCTTTCTTGTGTTCTTCTGACGACACCGATAAATGCTTCGATAGAGAAAGGTTTAGGTAAGAAATCATCTATCCCTGCTCTTAAACCTTCTTCCATTGTCTCACTGTCAGAGTTAGCTGATACTCCAATCACAATCTGATGTTCATGGACATCATCATTATCACCTTTCACTCTTTCTCTTTCACGAGCTCGAATACGTCTCGTTGCTTCTAATCCGTCCATTACAGGCATCTGAAGATCCATTAACACCACATCATACCTCCTCTCACTTAATAAATCTAATGCCATCTGACCATTCTCAGCAACAGTCACTTGATGACGTTGTCTCTGAAGTAATAACTTTGTCATCTTAGCAATGGAAAGAGTATCTTCTGCTAATAGAATATTTAATTCATTGTTATTATTACTAATATTACTGTTCTGACTATCTGTCCTTCCCATGGTTGATTGATTTCTTTTAATTCTTGCAGTATGAACAGGTGAGGTAGGATCATTAAAGCTCAGACTAGATCGTCTTTTCATTAATTCTTCTCTTGATGGCATACAATGTGCAGCTGTAAGTAAATCAGGTTTATAGGGTATGGTGAACCAAAATACTGATCCCTGTTTACCATCTTCACGATGACGAACACCATAACTTCCTTTTAATGTTTCGATTCTCTTTGCAAGAGAATATAAACCTAATCCTGTTCCTCCTGCTAACTTTTGTGTTTGTCGAAATGGATTAAATAAAGTCTTAATAGATTCTTCTGGCACCCCAATACCACTATCTGTCACTTCAAAAAGAAGTTCTTCGTCATCAGGGAAGTTACTTGCATCTAACTGCCTTGATAATTTAGAAGAGTCAAGGGAAAGCTTCTCTGTAACAGTTTTGGTACTTTCAGGCCGCTCCTCGGTCTTTTGAAGGCTATTAATACTTCCTATAGGGGAAAGATTGGTTATTTCTTGTTGTTCTAAATCATTGCTATGGGTAGGAATGATTCGGTTCTGATTATGTCCATATCGAGATTGAACATTCACTTTCTTCATTGACATATACGTTCTTTGGGAAGTACTCGCCATCCAATTACTAGCTAAAGTCATCCATGATTCTTTCTTTGATAAAGTAGGTTGTTTAATAAATTTTCTTCCGATCTTCTCAGTCTTTACTGTCATGGATGGGATGTCTAATGGTATTATACGATCTTCTTGTTCTTCCTGCTTGGCCTTTTTCGTTCTTGAGACTGTGATCCATACCTCACCTCCCGCTGAATACTTCACAGCATTTGACAACAGGCATAAAATATTCTCCTGTAACCATTGTTTGTCTGTTATAATGTGTGAACATATGCCTTGCTCGGAGTAAGGGAGTAAGGTAATCTTAATTCTTTGTTGTATGTTTGTCATACATTGTAATGGCATCTGTAGAACATCCGCTAATTCCATGGTCTCATATTTAGGGACAAGCTTAAGACCATTAGACGCTTTAGTGTAGTCAAGACAACGATTAATCGTCATCAACATAAATGAATTTGTGTTGCGAATGTTTGAAATATACGACTGCAGACCCGAGATAAATGAAGTGAGATATTCTGGATTCACTTCATCTTCATTCGTTGGAGTTAACTGAATTCTTTCTATCAAATCAGTCAATTCAGCCGATATCAAATCAATTCCACTCATAAAGGAAGACAAAGGCTAAAGAAAGACAACTGATCAGAGAAGGAGGAAACCAAATATAAAAAGGACTTACTGTTTTGAGATCATGTGCGACATTGGCGATGAGATGTCTCATCTCTGTTGTTTTGTTCTGATCTGCGAGACGTTGATTCGCTTCGATCGTTCTCTTCAACTGTCTGCTAAGCATGAACAGCAACAAATATTGCTTAAAAGAATCCAACATAATTACAAAACTAACAATAGCATAGACTACCAGTCTAAAAACTGAGCTAGGAGAAGGGAGAAGACATGTGCAGTAAATGAGAGTAAATACCACAATAGACCATCCTGCCATTGATAAACCAATTCTTGTTTCCCTCATTACACAGCTAAAAATAATCGGAATAATCATTAGGATTGTGGCAGAGTCGAGTGGGTAAGATTTATAGGAGGCACTAGGATTGCATGACCAGAGCTGTATGAAGCTGGGTGTTTTAGAACAATTTCCTTCGAGTGTTCGACGAATCATCATTAAACTCATTGCCACAACTAAAGACAGATATAATACTGCTTGAATTTGATCAGAGAGTTTCTTCCAAGACTTTGTTGTTGAGTAAGAAAGAATGATCGCTCCAAACCTTCTTCTTATGTAGGAATCTTCCTTCATACACACATATAATAACCAACCAGACAATATCGCGAGTCCCATTAAAACAACTTCAATACAAGAAATCCAGAAAAGTTTCTTCGATCCAAATACGAGATTGAGTATAATTGGCGGGGAGAAGAGGAAAGTATAAACTAAATTCAAAATAAATACAAACCTTGTCGATTTACTCGAGCTCATAAATTCCATAAATTCTCGATAAAGAATAGGATCTTTCAATTGAAGAAGTAATTTAGCTCTTCGTCTCATGAGCTCTTTCTCGAGATCAATAACCGAGTTATTTGTCCAATTGAAAAGATCGCTTGAGCTAATGTTTTGATCACCCATTCTACTCCTACTACTTTTTGATTGTACTCAGCTCCTTGTTTCATGCAACGTAAATATAGTCGTTGACCAACTTCTCAAGTTATCTGACTTACTATTAAGCAGACGTACCCTAAGGCTGATACTTTTCGTTTCGAAAGAAGGTTCTCGCTTTCAATTCATTGGGTAAAGAAGCGTGGCGCCATGTAGAGCGAAGGGAATTTGGCGGACGGAAGGTTCTTTTCCTCGAAGTTGAAATGGAAAGATCTTCGAACACCTCACAAACTTCCGAACACCCCAAAACACCCCCTCAATCGATGTTGTGGTCGAAAGAAAGGATGCAGCGTAAAGAATCGCGAAACTGCATCCGTTAATTTATCAGTGATTGCCACTTACTTCTTGGACTGTCTAAAAAACAAGGAGAAATGAGGATAGGGAATAATAAGGTGATCCCGGAAACTGATAAATCTCCGATGGATACAGTGATCCAAGATAATGGAATAAGAGAAGCTCAAGGGACTTCTACAAAAGATGGATCGAGCAAAACTGGCTCTCCTGAACACCATCAGGGAAAGTATCGCCCGAAAAAGTTTTCTGCTTGGGCGATGGTAATGGCGACAGTGCTTGGTGGGACGTATTATGGTTGGAATCAAGGTCTACGAATTGGATTTGGTGGGTTTTTGGTAGCTCAAGTTTTAATGGGTGTGGCATATATTATATTGGTCTTCGCCTTGGCGGAGATCGTGTCATCAGTTTCATTCTCAGGAGGTGCCTATGGGATGGCTCGAGTGATGTTAGGGTTTTACATGGGATTCTTGATTGCAGCATTCGAACTAACGGTCTATATTTCCTACACAGCCACATCATTTCAGTTCGCATCAGAGTTCCTGTGCGATAAGATGGGTTGGGCTGATGGATACAAGTCATTAGTCGCATTGGTGTGCTACCTAATCTCAGCATTGTTTGTATTGGAGGGAAATCATATGTTTTGGACATTTTCTAATTTGTTAGGATTATTCTGTGTAATAGGATTATTAATCTACTTCTTTGGAAGTCTTCAATACACTGATATTACTAACCATGCTTCACTACAAGTCGATCCTGATAATCCATCTAATTTGGTGAACTGGTTCCGAGGAGGGATGTCAGAGTATATGGCAATTTTACCTTACACCACTTGGGGTTTCGGAGGGATTGAAGCAGGAGCTTTAGTGACAGACCTTATTTACAAGCCACGGAAGAACCTGTCTCGAGGACTAGTGGCAGCGGTTTTATCCCTGTTTGTGCTGATGATGTTGACGTTGTTTGTGTGTGTATCCCTACCTCCAGGACTTCAATCAGCCTTGGCTGATGATGATAGTACGATCGTAAATATGGAGTTCTTCATGCTACCAAGCTATGAGTTGCTAGGTTTCAACCCTGAAGCGATTCAGTGGATCATGTGGATCGCGCAAATGAGTTTAGCATTTAGTTTCATCACACCAACCGCAAATTTATTCCACGCGATGTCTTGTTCGAAGTTAATCCCAGAAGAATTAGGAGGTAAAGAGATTCATGTGGCAAGCTGTTATACGATGCTTCTTTCTTTTGCATTATGTTTGTGTTGTATTAATATCCCAAATTTCGATATTGAAAAACTCCCTGTCTTTTGTTCAATGTTTACTTACTTCAGTGATTTATATGCCTACTGTGAGATGCAGACAGTTTTTACCTCCATGGAACGTGAGTTTCGAAGTCCCTTTGGTATAGTTGGAGCTATATATGCAGGTATCGTGTTTTTGCTATGTGCTGTGTCTATTGCGGGGTTTCAAGACGGTCATTTAGTATTAATAGTTGCAAGTTGTTTGTTCGTGTTATTGAGTGTGTATTATTTCATTTATGCCAAAGATAGACAAACGTTTTCTGATGAAGAACAGAAGACGATGTTAGCATTACATGTAATGAATTTAAATCGCCATAAGCGATTACATAAGAGGAAATCCAAGTTGTGGGGTTTATTTCCTTCATCAGGAGGTCAACACAGGAAGAGCTTTTCTCGAAAACACTCAATTAACTCTGGAGCTCACTAGTAAAAAGATTGTTTTATTCGAAGCGATTGTTTTTCATTCTTTGTATATATACTTTCTTTTTTTTAATGTTGTTTGTTTTGTTTCTTATTATCTACTTGAAAGGTTCTTCGTATTCTAAAGACGAATCAACAGATTTCAGCACAATGTTTTATCCATTAAAAGTGTTGGTGATGTTCCATCTTCGCGACTCTGAAGCTTTTTTAATTCCTTGACTCTACCATTACTGGTTTTATTCTTTGCTATCAATTAACTTTGGAATTAATAAAAGATGTAAGATTCAAAGTTGCTGTCTTTCATTCTTTGTAGAATATATTATTGTGTTTGGTTAGTTTCTTATTTTTTATTTTTGTTGTTGAAAAAATTAACTTGCACCCACAAGCTGTTAGCTCGTTGGAAAAGTTGTTGAAAATTGCAGATATTTGCACGTCTTCATCTCTTTGAAACTTGCTTTGCTTTGTTTGCTTTTTCTTTTATTCTTTAAAGGTAGTCATCATTTCAAGAGAGGTTTGATTTTTAATCTTCAGCAAGCATACATAAACTACTTCGCAGCTTGGAGAATAGATTAACATTTCATATCACCTTCCGATGAAATGCTGATTAACGATTTTGCTTTTGCCATATTCATTACATTTTTTCGCACTGAGTAGTATTATTTAAACTATTCATGCGACGATCTTTCAGTGATCATTATTTGAAACAGCATCATCGTACGTATCAATGATTATCAATAAGAAATGTATTTCAATAAAGAATGCTTAGTTTTGTTGAATTTCTTTTTTCGAATTAATGTCACTAATATAATCCTTCATAATTAAAATAAATCAATCACAACTCACAACATCCTTTCCTTTCATGAGGAAAGATCTTCGATCCCACAACAAGTTAACTTAAAGGATTATCTTTGTTCGTCCTATTATCATCCACAAGATAGGACAGGACAGTATAGGACAGGACAGGATCTGAAAAGGACAGTATAGATTGGAGGTAGTTAATTTTTCTATCTTCGTCGTTAAAGAATTAGTTGTCAATATGTTCATCGAACATTGTTGGAAGTATTGATCTTGTAGAAAAAACCTCAATATTATACTGAGCGATGTTAATCCGCAAAAATGGAATTCTATGAAATATATCTTCAAACTTCCTAGTCTTATTCACTTCGATTATTTTTTGCAATTTCTTACAATTAAAAATGATAAGACTGTCTTGTTTTCCTAAACAATCGATGTTCTCTAGTTTAAGACAGGAAATCAAATGAATTTCAGGAATGTTCTCTAACCCAACCAGTGCTTTGATTTCAGAGCACTCGATTAGACGTAAGCTCTTCAATCGACCCAAATTACTAGTATCCTTGAAACGATCGCATCGAATCAAACTCAGATGGTGTACACCAGTTAAATCCCGACCATGTTCCAGATAAGAGCAATCTTTCAGAATAACCTTATAGATTGATCTCAAGGGAGATAAATCAATCTTTTCCGTTAAAAGTGAAATTCTCACTTCAGAATTGCCTTGACCTAAACCATTTAAATCCTTTACACTACAACGATCCAAGCAAAGACGATGTATTCTTCCAAGTTTACTAATATCAGCAACGTTTATACAAGATTCAATTCTTAATTCATAGACTTCCTCTAATCCATTAATATTATATAATTCTTTAATATCATGAAAAATGAGTAGACGAGCATTAGACAATATACTCACATTATTGAAACCTTCACCCTTACATGAAACAAATTTTAATTTCTTGACATTTTTAACAACAGATAAATTATTAAAATTGCAATCAACAAACTCAACAGATTGTAAAGCAGAAGGGAAAACTGCCTCGGAATGAATGAATGCTGATGTGAGTTTGAGAAAAGAAAGTTTAGGGAAGAATAATGGATTAAAAGATTCTTTATTATTATTAAATACAAGATAGATTACATTAGAAAATATTGGAAGATTCCTAATCGATCTTCCAATGGTTCCTTCTTCTACTTTTTCATATTCTAAACGAGTAACATCTTT
The DNA here is from genome assembly GCA_015145745.1 of Poterioochromonas sp. DS. Lineage (NCBI taxonomy): Eukaryota > Synurophyceae > Ochromonadales > Ochromonadaceae > Poterioochromonas > Poterioochromonas sp. DS. Next base: position 85,180 of record VKHI01000076.1, read on the forward strand.
AAACAATGAGATATCATTAATTCTCTGATTATTACAGGGTTTAATTAAAACGTTTTGATGATTTCCTAAGCCTTCAAAACTTAAATTACAGCAATTAGAGATAAATAATTCCGGAATATTACCATACTGTGAAATATCTTGTAATTTCGGGAGATCTTGTAGTACTAATCGTTTTAATCCTGGTATATAATCAATAGATAATAAGCTAACTGATCGTTTAATCTCTAATATTGTCATACCTCTCAATCCAACTAATGATTTGAGAGGAATAACATCTAGAAGTTCAACATGATAGATATTACTAAACAAACTCGGATACTCTGATGGAGAATGAATCATCCAAAAGTCACCATTGCGTTGCGACGCTAATTTATGTATCCCTGGTAATAAAAGACGATAGTAGTCAATGAAATAAGAATGATAATAGATAGCATGTAATGAAATTTGTCTCGATTTATCTTGAATTGATGAAATTAATCTTTGAAAAGCTTTTGCTTGTTGTTTATATTCATTCTTTGTATTATAGTAGAGACTTTTCATCGTATAATAGATTGTTTCATAATTCTTAAAATGGATGTAGGGATTGCATCAAAGGTATCTAACCGATAAGAATCTTTAGGAGGTCGAATGGGAAAGAGCCCTGAGACGATTTTCTTCATTGAAGGGGTATAATTGAGCTATATGGAATCGATTCGAGAAATGTGTTGAGACTTTGCTTCAGATCTTTGTTGCGAATGAGTGTCATGTAATATTGGCACAAGAAGCGAGGGTTTGAAGTATTTACAGTAACAATATCGGTATCAATATCCCTATCGGTATCAATATCGGTATCAATATCACTGTCGGCCTATCAATATCCTTCTCAGCAACTAACTAGATAGGGAAAAATTCTATTTCTTGTCTTGATCAGTACCTACGATACACTTTCCAGTAAATGATTATTTGTCAAGTCAATTTAAGAGGAGAATTATTCTATATAAAATGAAATTACATAAAATTAAGGAAAATCCGAGTCGAGAGATGAAAGACAAGATTAAAAGAGACTGAAAGAATGATATAGTTAGAAACGCAGATGATTTTCGCATATTTTCAAATCATTCGCTGCTGCTAATGTCTCAGGATGATTCTCTCCAAATACTACTTTTCTTCTTCTGAAACACTCCTTAAAGAGGGGTAAAGCCTTCTGATATTCTCCTTGCTGTGAATAAATATTTGCTAAATCATAAATAACATAGAATGTATCAGTGTCTTCATCTCCATATATTGCAGTCATCTTTTTCATACAATCTTCGAAGAGCGTAGCTGCTTTACCATATTCCCCCTGTTCATTATAAATATCAGCAACATTCTTTAAAGACAGTATCGTATCAGGATGATCATCTCCTAATATTGTTTCCTTCTTTCTAAAGCATTCTTCCATGATCTGTAAAGCCTTTTCATACTCTCTCTGTCCTTTATATAAAATACCTAAATTGTTCATGGCTTGTAATGTCTCACGATGATCAGCTCCTAATGTTACTTTTTTTATTCTTAAGCATTCTTCAAACATCGGTAAAGCCTTTCCATAGTCTCCTTGTTTATAATATAAATTAGCTATACATCCCATGGAGGTTAATGTACTAGGATGCTCTTCCCCCAAAATTGCTGTTTTCCTTCTTATGGTATCTAAAAGGATGGGGAGAGCCATTTCATAATCTCCTAGACCATAATATAAACCACCTAAATTGGTCATCACTTCTAATGTGATATTATGATCTTCTCCAAATATTGTCTGAGACGTTTCCCAAGACTCTTCGTAGAGAGGTAAAGCTTTTTCATAGAATCGTCCTTTATAACATAAATTCGCGAGATCATTCATAGCAACAACAACTTCAGGATGATTATCTCCTAATATTAATCTTTTCCGTATTAACCATTCTTCAAAAAACTCTATTGCCACTTCATAATCTTGTTCAGCTTCAAATACATCCGCTAATCTCGAGAGGATCTGGATTGTATCAGGATGGTTCTCTCCAAAAAGTGCAGTCCTTCGCTCCAGACACTCTTCCCAGAGGGGTAAAGCCTGAACATTGATTCCGACGAGAACATAAAAATTCGCCAAATTATTCATAAAAATTAATGTATTCATATGATCTTTTCCGAATAGAGCTTCATTTCTTCTCAAAGACTCTACATAAAGTGGTAGTGCCTTCTCATATTCTCCTTGAGCAGCGTAGAAGTTAGCTAACTCGTTCATCAAAAGTAAAGTATCTTGATGATCGATTCCGAATACTTCTTGAGTCTTTCTAAAGCACTCTTCAAAGAGGGGTAAAGCCTTCTCATACTCTTTTTGATTTAAATAAAAGGTGGCTAAATTGCTCATTCCATGTAATGTAATATGATGATTATCTCCTAAAATAGACTTGGATTTACTTAAACATTCCTCGAAAAGCGGTAACGCCTTCCCAAAATCACCTAGCTTTGAATATAAATTCGCTAAATCATTCATAGCTGCTAAAGTATCGGGATTGTTATCCCCTAAAGTAATTCTTCTTCTTTGTAAACACTCCTTATATAACGGTAATGCCCTCTCGTACTCCCGCAACTTCTCATAAAAATTGGCTAAATTGTTCATTACTCGTAATGTATTGCGACTATCATCACCAAATATTAATCTTGTTTTATTCAAACAATCTTCACACAATGGTAATGCCTTTTTATATTGCCCAAGACTATAATTTGACATCACTAAACCATTCAAAGAGTTAAGTGTATCAGGATGATCTTCTCCTAATATTACCTTTCTTCTTTCAAAGCACTCTTCAAAGAGTGGTAAAGCTTTCCTGTGTTCGTTTTTACTGAAATATAAATTACTCAAATGATCCAAACATGATAATGTGTCTGGATGATTCAAATCTTGTAACGATCGAAACCGTGATTCATAATTCGCAATGACCCATTGGCTCATGATCTCAAAGATCTCTCGATTGAGTTCATTAAATTCTACAGTTTTGAGGATTAAATCATAAATTTTATCCCTGTCTTCTGTATTCGAGCAGTCGCTTCTTGAAGTATCAATTTCGGCAAACGCGTTCTTGATTACGCAATTTGGATCTTTTGCTACATCTGTTATGAAGCGCTCTATACTCGCCGGGGTCATTGCTACATCAAATTTACACTTTCCATCAGAATTCTGACTTTCGATTGTGCAATACAACTCCCAGATACACCAGGCTCTCTGTAAAGGCAGCGGATCATTCCAAGTTAGCACCATTACGCTGCGCCCAATGGAGTTGATGACATGCTTAAATGCGTCACACCACTCAACGTCTAAGGAAGCTGCTTTATGCTGATTGTTACTAAACACATCGAACCATATGAAGACATCTTCTTCAGTCGCGAAGTAAGAAGTCAATGCTTGCAATACCTCCAGAAAGAGATAGTCCCAGGCATGCGAAATAAACGCACTCGGGGATCCCACAAACTGTGCTGTATCTTCTGACGTCAATAACTGCTCACAATAAGACAGCTTTGTTGCTTGAGTCGCTGGTTTGATAAAGACCTCACAAACCTCTCTTGTGGAGAGATTGGTGCTGATGCATTGTTCATTACTCCAGGAAACAAGGAATCGCAGTTTGATTCCAATCTTCAACACTTCAACGTTAGTGGTCATGGATTGAAAGATTGGATCGTCTTGCTCTGGAACGCGTTTCTTTTCTAAATAAAGCGTTTTTTCTTATCAAAGAAAATTCTGCATGAATCTTTTCACCTTCGCACTTCTTTTTCTTCGCTTCAAGATAGAGGAACACTTCCATTCCTGGGTCCTCATAAGGCAAACGTCGGAGATACGTTGACATCTAAATAGCTATTTACAGCCCTGGTGAAAAGAGCCATTTTACGCCCGAGTGGCGCAATGCTGGCGCGAGGCGAAGCCGAGAGACAGCAACGACACGAGGGTGTGAAATGGCGTCACCACGTGGCTGAATAGG
>VKHI01000077.1:0-13750 GCA_015145745.1 Poterioochromonas sp. DS
CAACAATTTTTTGAGGATGTTGTCGTGAAATGGACAACCTGAGGATTGAAAGACACTGTGAAACAGACGTATTCGCAGGAGTACAAAGGAGAAAGGGAAATATAGCTGCCCTATGTTATGATTTAGCAGATAAAGGCTTCTTCTTATGCCTGTTGATGCAATGAGATTGGAAAGGTGATGAATAAGAGATCTGAGATTATGTAGATGTTGGAGAATGTATATATATATATATATTTTTTTTCAATAACGCCTCTCTATCTAAATTTCCGTGCAATTTAGTAAAACGTGCACAAAGATTAAAACGCACAGAGCACAGTGCATAGCGCACAACACGTCTTGTCTGTCAACTTTTCTACACATCCTTCAGCCAATTCCAAGAAACTGCACAACACAACGCAACTGTCTCCGTAGTAGGCCATCTAGAATCTCGCATGATCTCAAACTCCATCTTTGCACATCTTCCTACCCCCCCCGCCCTCCTCCGGAAGCATGGATTATTACGGTCTTTCAACACAATTTAATTGCAAAGAAAAACTAACTTTACTTACTTAACAATGCCAAGAACTCTTCTCTACATTTCCGTCTCTCCTCAAGGACCTAGATCCAGCTCTCGCAATGTTGCTGATGAGTTTCTTAAAGCCTATCGTGAAAAGCATGCTGATGTCAAGGTCATTGAGCGTGATCTAAACGCTAATCCTGTCCCTCACTTAGATGGTGAAGCAATCAGTGCAGGATATGTTCCAGAAGAAGCCCGTTCACCTGGTCAGAAGGAGAAGCACCAATATCGTCTCGATTTGATTCACGAGCTTGTGAATGCTGATGATATTTTGATTAGTACTCCGATGTGGAATTGGGGTCCTCCATCAGTCTTCAAGGCTTACATCGATCAGATCATTATGTTTGGCTACTTCGATGTAACGGAACATAGAAAGCTGACGGGAAAGAATGTGACGATTGTGATAGCAGCAGGTGGAACATACAGTCCAGGATCAAAGCATGCAGAAGGATGGGATCATCAAACTTCTTATTTGAAGCATGTGTTTACAGAATTAGGAGCCGATGCCGAGGTCGTTCGAACTGAGCTGACTCTTGCGGGTATCGTTCCATATATGGCTTCATTAGTTGATAAGAAGGAGGAATCATTCAAGAATGCAGTTTCTTTTGTCGTTTCTCGCGCTCAGAAGTAAATTGACACCCGTTGTGATAGATTAGCAGACTCTAAAGTATCATCCGTAGACTACTACTGTAGTTGCATGACTGCCAGTTTGATTCTTTGTTGTCATAACTCCTAACTTTACACTACCAATACATTTTGTCTTAACATAATGAAAACAAATATATTCATTCTATTCCTTTTCTTCTCTTCACCAGATCTCGGTACCTTTGATAATTATAATTCCTTCGTACAATTTATGATCTCAGCACAATATGAATCTTAAATAAACTACTCTTTTCGTGAATGCTATAACAAATCCATCAACTCGACATAATGCTGCGGACTGAGCACATCCTCCTCGGCCATTAATAGCAGCATTGAAACACATCCTTCAGCTCTCAAACTCCATCTTTGCACCCCCTCCTTGTGGAAGCATAAGTAACTATTGTATTTTACACAATTTAATTGCAAAGAACTAATTCTAATAAATCATGCTAAGAAGGCTTCTCTACATTTCCGTCTCTCCTCAAGGACCTAGATCCAGCTCTCGCAATGTTGCTGATGAGTTTCTTAAAGCCTATCGTGAAAAGCATGCTGATGTCAAGGTCATTGAGCGTGATCTAAACGCTAATCCTGTCCCTCACTTAGATGGTGAAGCAATCAGTGCAGGATATGTTCCAGAAGAAGCCCGTTCACCTGGTCAGAAGGAGAAGCACCAATATCGTCTCGATTTGATTCACGAGCTTGTGAATGCTGATGATATTTTGATTAGTACTCCGATGTGGAATTGGGGTCCTCCATCAGTCTTCAAGGCTTACATCGATCAGATCATTATGTTTGGCTACTTCGATGTAACGGAACATAGAAAGCTGACGGGAAAGAATGTGACGATTGTGATAGCAGCAGGTGGAACATACAGTCCAGGATCAAAGCATGCAGAAGGATGGGATCATCAAACTTCTTATTTGAAGCATGTGTTTACAGAATTAGGAGCCGATGCCGAGGTCGTTCGAACTGAGCTGACTCTTGCGGGTATCGTTCCATATATGGCTTCATTAGTTGATAAGAAGGAGGAATCATTCAAGAATGCAGTTTCTTTTGTCGTTTCTCGTGCTCAGAAGTAAGGAGACATACGTCGTGATATATGAGGAGACCCTAAAGTATCCTTCTTATTTCGTGCCCCTTACTAGTTGCATGTCTGATAGTCTGATTCTTTGTTGTTGTCATTACTAACTTTGCACTCACCAATACATTTTCTTAACATAATGAAAACAAATATATTCATTCTATTTCTTTAATTACTTCACTAAACAATTTCAATCTTGGTTTGATGCCTTAAACAATAATTTATAAAATAAGATTCATAACATTGATGATCTTAACAAATGTTTAAACTATTAACCTCTTGAAAATTAGGACAGTCTCTTAATTAACTCCCTACATTTACATCACTTTCGTGCACCACTCTGAGGTGTCCAGCGCACATACGAAACACTCCCGACTAAACCCCAGAACACACCGGGTCCTCCTAACATCATTTTCGACTTGATAACTTCATCTCAAACTTCATCCTTGCGGAAGTATGAATTGTTATTATGGTTGTACACAATTTAATTGCAAACAACGAATTTTCTAGTTAATCATGCTAAGAAGGCTTCTCTACATTTCCGTTTCTCCTCAAGGACCTAGATCCAGCTCTCGCAATGTTGCTGATGAGTTTCTTAAAGCCTATCGTGAAAAGCATGCTGATGTCAAGGTCATTGAGCGTGATCTAAACGCTAATCCTGTCCCTCACTTAGATGGTGAAGCAATCAGTGCAGGATATGTTCCAGAAGAAGCCCGTTCACCTGGTCAGAAGGAGAAGCACCAATATCGTCTCGATTTGATTCACGAGCTTGTGAATGCTGATGATATTTTGATTAGTACTCCGATGTGGAATTGGGGTCCTCCATCAGTCTTCAAGGCTTACATCGATCAGATCATTATGTTTGGCTACTTCGATGTAACGGAACATAGAAAGCTGACGGGAAAGAATGTGACGATTGTGATAGCAGCAGGTGGAACATACAGTCCAGGATCAAAGCATGCAGAAGGATGGGATCATCAAACTTCTTATTTGAAGCATGTGTTTACAGAATTAGGAGCCGATGCCGAGGTCGTTCGAACTGAGCTGACTCTTGCGGGTATCGTTCCATATATGGCTTCATTAGTTGATAAGAAGGAGGAATCATTCAAGAATGCAGTTTCTTTTGTCGTTTCTCGCGCTCAGAAGTAAATTGACACCCGTTGTGATAGATTAGCAGACTCTAAAGTATCCTCCTCTAAGCAATTTGTCGTAACATAATTAAAACCTATAAATGAAATCTTTACTTGACTACCGTGACAAGACCATGTGTACTCCTCTGGATGTCAATATAATTCAAATGGATTCTATTTAGATGTTACATCTTAACAATCTTTAATCTTGGTACCTTTGACAATGCATTATAATGATAGATGCTCTTACAATTAACAATCTTAACAATAGAAACATTAGCTAAACTACTAACATCCTGAATACTAGGACAATCTCTTAACTCAACTTCATGATTCCTACCTAATCCTGTTATATCCCATAAACAACTTAATCCAATCAATCTGACTGTAGGAATATCTTCTAAACCAACAATCATAGTAATACCAAAATTAATAGAATAACCATTATCGAATTTAAGATTAGAATTTTGTATTGTTAATGATTGTAAATGTTTGAAAAATGATTCTTGTAAATAACAGTTTGGTCCTGATATTGTTAAATCTTTCGTATTAGGAAGAAAGATTTTATTTTGATCATTATTTTTATTATTATTAAGAATTATTATTTGATCATTTAAAGGAAGGGTTAGATGAAGCTTTGGGTTTCTTAATTGCTTTATTTCGTCAACAGTCAGGTTGGAAGTCACTGTTAGATCAGGGATATCTTGAAGTTCTAAGATATTCTCAACGCCTAAACACTGCAATAATGCTAATTTTTTCACTTTCTTTAAGTAGCTAACATCACCAAGTGGTCCACATTTTCGAATTTCCACAGATTTCGCGTATTGTAAAGGTTGAAGAGGAACAACTCCGACACTATGAAGTATGACATGTGAAACACCGACTAAAGCCTCATAACCACCAATAACAGGAGTATCAGCAATATGAAAACGATAATGACCTCCTAAATCAGCAATATTAAAGATTTTTGGACATTTAATAATCGTTAAATCATAAACACCATATAATGGTGATATGTTCTGAAGTTCAAAACAATCTTTTATTACAATTATACGAATACTATCAAAGCTAGAAACATTAATTAACTTTTTACAATTAATTATTGTAAGTTTCTTTTGATGTTGACCATTAAGCATGGAGAAATTAGATATTAAAGGACATGACTGAAAGGTGAGGTCAGGCACATTCTGTAAAGGTGAAATATCTTCAAGAAAATCAGCTTGATTAATAGAAATTTTAAGCAAATGAGATGCATTCGATACATCTCTAAGCTTAAGACCCTTAGAAATGGTTAATTCTTTTACATGTAATGGAAAGGGACGAAGTTTCGTTCTATCTGCAGTGAAGATTTCATCAACTGTTAAGTCAGTCAGATGCGGAACTGTTGGGTCATACATGAACCGAAAATAGACAGGATCATGAAAGATTTTAATTTGTTTCCATCCATCTTCTACTTTACTGAGTAATAATGATTGAAAGTCTTTATCTTTCAAATATTGTTCACTAATCGTTTTATTCAAAGGAAAGAATATTGTTCTTCTCTTTAAATCAGCAAAATGTTTCTTTGAGGTATTAAGGAAATAATGATAATCATCATTTGAGATAAAGGTTCGTATTAATTGAAAGATTACTTCAGGAAGATTGATAATCATCATCTCGTTCATATTGTCGTTTCAGATCTTTCCGCAAAATGGCGCCGCACTTACAAGCCACATCAAAAGATTACGTATGAACTGCTATGATATTTAATCCCCTTCAAATCAAACGATCTTTACTCCTTCTACGATGAAATTCTATCAAAAGGTTGGCAGAGATATGTTGAAGAATTTGAAAGGTTTCAGAATTTTGTTATCGGGTCTATTACCTAAGAAAATTGAAGAGATTTCACTTCAACATCAATCAACAATCTTTACCTTACAAATTGAGAAGCTAATGGTCATACAAACTTTTGCGATTTGTGCTATTGCACTCTCATTTACAGGCTATTGTTTCGTTCCAAACTTCTTCCCGAAAAATTTCCCCATCAAAGCATTGACGATCATCTTCATGTTATTACTAGTGTCATTATGGCTGTTAAACATGTTTAACCCACCTTATTCTGATTAAGCTAAAGCAAATTTATGAAGAAAGGTCGGTTTGTTGAAAAGAGAGCTTAGAATTAATCAAACAAATGGTCATCACCAATACACAATTCATTACGTCTGAACTATTTAGATACTGAAAGCGATCATACATGAAGAGAGTGAGAAGCAAAGAAATGAATGAAAAAAAGGAGAAAGAAAGAAAGAAATCAAAACAATCAAAAAGGAAATGAGTTCAAAGAAACAAAGCAAATCCTGTCAAATCAAAATTAATAAGCAAAGGTTCTAAAACATAAACTACAATTATTATTATTCTCATCATTACTCGAGTAAATGAAATACTTTAAATACTATTAATTACAATTCTTCTCTCTTTTCAACTGTTAGTTCAATAGATTGCACTTTATCGGAGTTTGATTCATCCTTCTCTAGCTTTAAATCATCATCATCAGCAGCAGAGGAAAGAAGTGATAACTGGAACCATGTAAACTTCAAACTTAGGTAATACAAGCTTGCTATACATGCTAACAAGAATAATCCGCTGAGAATAACAAAATATCCACCTTCCCCGATCGCATTAGAGACATCAACAGAAATTGATACGAATACTGCCGCAGCTGCGAAGCAAAGAAACATCATCACTGCAGCTACTCCTGCACTACTCTTTGGACGAGCAGAGGTGAGAAAGCTAAGAACCATAGTCATGATGACAGACTGACCGAAGCCGATGAGAAACTGACTAATCAATACAACTGAAAGGTTGACTTCTTCCTCGAGTGAATAACCAAAGATAACCCCTCCAATCACGACAGTCACTTTAGGGTAAAGGGAATACAATAAACGCGCCTCAGGAATTTCTGGAAACATCCCTGCTGCTTTATCTGAGAGAATACCACCAACCATTGAGCCAAGAAGCATTGCTACTCCGATCGGAAGGTAGGTAAGACCAATAATAGATTCTGATAGATTGTAAGGATCATCAGAAAGCTTCAGTGGAGCAACGGTTAAACAAGTGAACATTCTAAAGATATCAGTCAGATATTTACGAAATAGACTAAGTAAGATGAAATACTTACACAGAGAAGGAAAGACATTGAATTGCATAGAAAGGAGCAAGATCTTTATCTAAAGCAAACTGAAATACTTCCCAAGGAGAGATGAAAGGAGGTCGAATGATTTGTTCTTTATTCTCAATTGAGATTATAGTATTTTCTTTCTTTGATAAATGATATACTTCATTTGCTTTATCTGCTTGATAAATCTTCTTGGATTTACTTGATTCAGTAACAGTTGTTTTTTCGTTATTGGCCTTATCCTCTTGCTCAGCGGTAGCTTTTCCTTCCTCTTCATCTCTACGGGAGGATTCTTCGTCACCAATTTCTTCTTCTTGTTTCTCTACAATCTGATAGTCAGGTCCACCTGCCTTCATGGATGACGTTCGACTCTCATTCACCCTATCAATACGCTGTACTACAAACCATTGATGCGTCTCAGGTACAACCAGCAAGGTAAACAACGCGATAGGACCTGTCATAATGGCCAATAACACAAAAGTTGATCTCCAGCCAAAGGCTTGAGATAATATCCCTCCAACAATCGGGGCAAGAATCGGACCAAACAACATCGGTGCCTACGATATTCTGATAATGGGGAATGGCTTACGATGCAGAGTTACTTACCATGAATGCTCCTGTTGCTTCTCCTAACTCATCAGATGGGAAGATGTCAGCAATTAGTGCTTGTGCAGAAACGATTGTACATCCGACGAACAGTCCCTGTAAACTACGGAGGATGATCAAAGCTGCGATAGAGTCAGAGAAGATACATCCAATAGTGAGTCCTTCATAAATGACCAATACAACATATAATACTATTGTTCGACCATAGTGATCCGATAAAGGTCCCCAGAACAGCTGGCCAAGTCCCACACATGCTAGGTATATAGAAACCGTTAGAGCAACTAATGTATCATTAGCATCAAAAGTATCAGCAACAGAGGTCAAAGCTGGCAGATAGACAGTATCAGTGAAAGGTGTTAGAAATGAGATACAAGCAGCTGCTAGAAGCAATAATCTTCGCTGTCCAGGTGTATAAAGATGATAAATGCTTGTTGATAATAACTTCTTGTGTGAGGATGACTTCTCCTCCACATTCATCTCATGCACCTCGACCTCACTTGAACTCAAATCAGCCATATTACTCCGTCAACAACCAATCAGTGGTATTTACTTGTGAAAATCCCTAATGTTTCATCGAGTATCTAACCTTTCTTTTGAATCGTCATCCACTCAACACTTCCTCTTCCTGAGAATTCTTGCTTATGCAGAGGATGAAGGAAATCCAAAAGAATTCCTAAAGATTTCCTAAAGATTTCCTTCTTTGGATTTTAAGATGGTTGGTTAGTTGATTTAAGAAGAATAACATCCTCAAACGATTCTCAAGATAATATAAATCAACTAAAAAGATTTTTAATTAAGCTTTCTGAACTATCACTATGATAAAAACAGCAGATTACACACTTCCCAACGTAAAACAAAAACAGTAAAATCTGTCACATGAAAAGCTTATCTTACATTTAATTTTAGTTTGATGAAGAATCTTTAGCTGGATTTACTTTTGGCAGATCAGGTCTTGAACCCCACTCAGACCAACTTCCATCATAGATAGGAAGTGATTCGATGTCTTTTCCTAACAGATGCAATCCAAAACACAACACCGCTGCAGTTACGCCAGAGCCACATGTAAACACCACTCTTGATCCCATGATGATACCTGCATCAATAAAGGCATCACGAACCTCTGACAAGCTCTTGAAGGTAGTAGGGTCTCCTTCCTTCACCAAAGCACTGAATGGCAGGGAAAGCGAGCCAGGAATGTGTCCTCCTTCCAATCCTGGTCTAGGCTCAGGGGCTTGTCCTAAGAACCTAGCACTAGAACGAGCATCTAGAATTTGGCTTTTCCCTGTCATTACAATGTCTAACACCTGATCAGCGGAGACAACCATTCTCTTATTAAATTGAGCATTGAAACTTCCTTTCACTGGTGGCTTTACTGAACCAGACTCCATTGGACCTTCAACGGCTTTCCATGCGTTTAAACCACCATGTAAGATTGAAACTCTCTTGTGACCGAAAAGACGAAACATCCACCAAACTCTGGCAGCGCTGAAAGCATCGGAGACAGTGTATACGATGACATGATCGGTCGACGAAATACCTAACCCTTCTACAGCATTTTGGAAAATTTCATTTGTAGGTACCATATGAGGAAGATTAATTGATTTATCAGAAATTTCATCAATATCAAAATATTGTGATCCTTCAATTCTTTCCTTGGTAAACTCTTGAAATGGTTTACGAACATTCCCTAAATGCCATGAACCATCAATAAACTTTACTTGTGGGTGATGGATATACTTTTTCGCTTCTTGTGCCTCTACTAAAGAAGGGATAATTATTGTATCAATACTTCGGCTTTCTACCCCCGATGATAAAGAACGCAAAGCAGTTAAATAACTATTTGATTTCAAAGGTGAAACCAAACACTTCCTAATAACCTGATTTCTGAACATACTTACACCAAGATGAAAGGACAAATATTGCAATAACAAGAACAACTTCATGCAGTAAATAAAACATTGGTTCAGGATAAAGCGTATAATTGAAAGAAATCCTAGCTCACAGTTTTTTGTCAAGAATGACGAAGTTTCTCTTTATTGGTTGGTTTTTCGTCCTCATTGCTTTGATTTACATTCCTATATGGACTCAAGGATTTTCGAACATATGGGGCAAGTCTTTAAATGTTTTAATTTCTAGAAAATTTAAGATTCAAGGGGTAGAAACAGATGACCGGTTAGTCCATGATTCGAGAAAGGTCCAAGGTGACTTCCCTTCTTCAAAGGAGCTCAATATTCTCAATCGTCTAATAAATAAATCTAGGTCTATATCGGATGATATAGACAGTACTTCTGAAATCACTTCGGATACAGCTCATTATGATAAAGATATTTCTCTTCAACAATATTCCAAACAAAAAGTGAGAAAGATACTTCAGAAATCTGCAACTTTCGTTCTTGGCTCGCTGACTCAATTTATCGCTAACAATAAACCAGTCTTTTCAATCACAGATACGCAGAGTATATCATCTGAAGATATAGCTGATATCATAAACAATCTTCATTCAGATGAAAGATTAGTCACCTTTAATTCCACTTCTCTTGGATTAGGATTGACCGAAATTGATTCACAGAATCAAAAGAGAATAATTGTAAATAGAATTAATCCTGATGTTTTGAACCCCTACTTACAATCCTTAGTTAGCAAGGGAATGGTGATTGTCGCTGTAAATGGTGAAAATATTGAAGGAATGTCGCTAAAAGACTTTTCACAATATATTGCAACTTTTCCTCGTCCTTTATATATTACTCTTCGAGATCCTAATCGTTTCTTTCAATTATTACGCCAAAGAAATCAAAAATATAGAAATATTTCAACTTTAATTCGACCAAATAATCGTTATACAAAGCTATCAGAGGAGGTGTTAACAGTTGAAATGCTGTTGGTAAGTATTTATCTTATTCAATACAAAGTGACATTACCAACTTTCCATAGAATCCTGAGATAAAACCAGAACAACTCTTCAACTTAACGACAGCCAAGAAAGGAGATGTGATAGAAATTTTATATCAAGTTCAGATTTTAGCAAATAAAGACTTGAAGAAAGGACTGGATCATCTGTCAGAAAGAGATTTCAAGGCGATAGATGGACTGAAGAATCATACGATGTTAGAGCCAGGTAGAAGATGCATCATCTATCGTTGAATCTTATGATCTTCCTTAAATTAGGTTACGCCAATGTGAAAAGACTTTATGATGAGAGTCTATTCCTTCTTCTTGGATCAACGAAGAGGGATGATCGATATACTTCATTTAAGAACAATAACATCGAAAATGATTTTGATGGAGGTTTACTCAACTATCTACCATTAAAATGGGATGATCTTCTTACTGGAATGGCAGTAGGCGATGAGAGAAAGCTCTATCTTCCCTCCAGTTATTATAAACAAAAGCAATTTTCTTCACTAATCCAAAACAATCAATTAGTTATTGATGTAAAAATGATGTCTATTAATGGAATATCTCAGTAAGAGTCAAATTTCTCGTATTATAGATAGTTTTCAAATGTTTTAAATTATGCACTTTTTGAATATTCCTTCGGTAGATTACCGGTATGTCGGTAGGTTTGAAAGTGTTTCTGAATTCTCTTTGTTGTCAGCGAAAGGCAACTAACCATCAAACATCCACAACACAACTTAATACCATCTTAACAGAATTGAAAGAACGACTTTGAAAGATGGCAGAAGCTAACCTTCAAGCAACGGTTCATTTGATCTCTCAGGAGGGAGAAGCATTTGATGTTCCTAGAGAAGTTGCTAAAATGTCAGAACTTGTTAAAAATATGTTAGAAGAAGAACAAGATGATGAAGAAGCACAAGAAATTCCATTAGCTAATGTAAAATCTACAACGTTAGCAAAAATTATTGAGTTTTGTCATCATCATTATGAAGATCCTATGAATGAGATCGAGAAAGTAAGTGAATATTCCATTTGACCCTTTCAGAATCTTACTCTATGTGGTTTACATTTAGCCTTTGAAATCTGCTAATATGAATGAGATTGTTCAGCAATGGTATGCTGATTTTATTTCAGTGGAGCAAGATGTTTTGTTTGAGTTGATTCTAGCAGCTAACTTCATGGACATTAAACCACTTCTAGATCTTGCATGTGCGACAGTTGCAAGTTTGATTAAAGGGAAATCTCCAGAACAGATTCGAGATCAATTTAATATTGTAAACGATTTTACTCCAGAGGAAGAAGCTCAAGTACGAGAAGAGAACAAGTGGTGTGAAGAAGCATAAAAACCTACTGACAAGCTTAACTGTATGACCAATTGGCTGTTCACTTTGCTTGTTTCTTTCTTCTATTGATTTCTATATCAATAATTCATTTGTATACCACTCAGTTATATCAGAGTTTATTCGATAACCTTTGTTTGCTGTAACTGAGTTGAGGATCTAATTGCAGTACAACGATTCACCTGAATCGCTTCATGTCATCACCTTCTTTCTCTCTCTGCAATAACTTTCTTGTGTATATGGCAATAATGTCTTGTGATTTTAAACTTTCTATAAAATAAGCAGAGTATGAAAATATATTAAGCCACGACGAGAAAAAACCTGAGTAAATGATTAATATTTACAATGGGAAGCAAAGAAAGAATTGGGATATTTATGACATTTATTTGACAAACAATGCTACAGCTTCCATTTATGAGTGTCACCTTACTTATCTTATCTCATCATCTAAAGAGACGAGAAAAGGAATCCGAATCAGGTAAATCAAAAGATAGTAGTGATAACAGACACTTTCCATTCTTTCTCTTGACATTTTTGTTAGGTTTTTAACTGTTTTATTTTCGTATATTTCAACTGATTCAATAGTTATTGGACATATTAGGTACTTTTATATCATTCATTTATTATTTATTTATCATTTATATTCATTTCATTCTTTTCTTCTCTTTTTACCTCATCAATCATTTGTCAACAGGTTTTTCTCGTTAATGCAATTTGCTTGTTCCAATTAAGCAGAAGCAGAAGTCTGAGGCTTCTTATAATTGGCTGAAACGACCTTATCCTTCACAGCACGAGAAACAAAATCTTCTAATATCTGTGAAGCATTTGGCGTATCTAAAGTTAAATCAGGTAAAGATTCATATAAACGATTAAAACCTTTCTCTGCTTGACTTTGTGCCATTAATTGAATACCCGCAAGTTCAGCAAATAATTCTGATAGTGCTTTTCTTTGTTCTTCAGTCTTTTCCATACCTAACACAACGGCTCTCTTCACAACTTCATGAAAGAATTGCGAAGCATTCAATTCTGTTAAACAACGAATCGCTTCATCCAAATCACTTGATAAGATGTATTCTAATAACAATTGATCAACAGCAACTTTCATCTCTTCAACAGGTCGACCATCACCAGGTCCCCAAATCTTTTCGAGTTTAGCACCACCATGATCACGTGAAAGTAATAAACGAGCTTGATCAACAATTTCTCCTCCAAGATTACTAACAACGGAATCAGAAAGGAAAGCAGGTGGCAATACTTCATCAACAACAGCACGAGCTAAGAAAGCTGCAAGAATATTCTTAGCTAATGGTGCATCTAATTCAATTTCATCAATAATTTCAAATAATCTTTCAAATCCTTTTCCAATCATATTACTGGATAATACATCAGGATAAAGTGTTGAAAGTAAACGTGATACTTGTTCACGTTCATGATCAGTACGATCAATAGCAGTATTAATTAACCTTTTCACAAATTCATAAGAATATTCAGGTGCAGCAATTTCCTACATTAGATAATGGCAATGAGTAAGGCACGTCCCAGTGCAGAAAGGTAGTTTCTACTTACCTGAAGACTTTCAACGACATCTTCAACAACATAACTTGTTAAAAATTCTTGAATAATTGGTTGAATTTTCTTTTTATATGATGTCAGTGTTAACTTAGATCGAGCGATCTCGTCTCGATGTAAAGGGGCTTTAGTTGGGATAACTTGACGAACACCATCCTCCTCACTATCGTAGTTAGGATCATGCTCATCGAGGGCATATGGATCATCATAGAGACTACCATCATCAACAGAACCTCCAGCAAGTCCATCTTTTCTTCCTTTTCCACCTCCACCGCCTCGGCGAATGATATTTCTTTTAGCAGTACCAGCTTCACCGGTGACTGTTTCAGGTACATTATTCTTCTTGACTGCAAAGCTTGACATGATTATAATAAGGAAAAAATCGTACAATAAGCAAAAGAAATTATAATTTCAACTAATTTGAGAAGATTTGATACTAATTGAAGATCGGATTGCAAACAGAGAAAATAGTTGCGTTAAGCAGAAAAACAGAAGTGGTTGAAGTAGAAGAAACACGTCAAAAAAAAATAAGCTTTGAAAAAGAAGGTTATTTAGTAGTGGAGAGGGGCTTAGTAGGAAGATCCTGAAGGAGTTGGAAAAGCTATTTAGATAAAGAATCAATTGTTGTTGCACTTATAGAATGTGAGAAACTTCGTTAAGAACAGAAACTCCTCCTATCAGCAGTATCAATCACACAAACTGAAACTGTGGGTTTTCGATTTCTTGAACTTTCGATTAATCGCAATTTCGGAGAGTTGACTTTTACCCACGCCC
>VKHI01000077.1:13760-45037 GCA_015145745.1 Poterioochromonas sp. DS
GCCCATTTCCTTTTTCCCCAATCAATTTTTACAAGAGACGAGGATATCTTTCCCAACACATTTTTTGAGATGAACCTAACAGACTTGCTACAAAATCAACTTGGATTAGAAAATCAAGGTCTTCAGCAAGGAGGATTCGTTCAAACGAGTCCTTCTTCAACGACGAATGATCTGTTCAGCGCGCTAGATGATATTCAAGGACCTTCGGCAACAAGAACCGCAGCGAGTACTTTGTTAGAAGAGAAACGGAAGCTGAAAGAGAAGTTAGATGTTATTCAAGCCACCAATTTTACTATCCCTCGAGAGGACAACTCTTTAGCACCTCTTATGCAGCAAGTATCGGATAATGTTGCAAGCTTTGACTTCTCAAAGCATACAAAGAAAGGAAAAGGAAAATCTGCCACAGTTTACCAACCCTCGAAAAAGTCAATGAAAATGAAAGAGAAAGGTGAAGCTTATCAGGATCGATTGAAGGAGAAGACGATGAAGCAAAAGTTAAAGGGAAAGTTGAGAAAATGAAGTTGGAGACAATCTATTACAAGAATTGACTCTGACTGAGATATTCCGTTCATAGACATCATCTTTGCATCGATAACTATTTGATTGCTTTGGATTAGTGAAGCAAATTTAGGGGTGATACCTGGATGGAGAGATAACTCCAGTAAGAAGATCGTCCATTTTCTATTTTAGTGGTAAATAACTTACTCACCCGTACGATTTTCTTTTTCTTGAGTGATCAACTATTCCTTGTAGTTGATTCTAGAAGAAGGAGAAACTGCTTCTTTCGCGTTCTCTTTAGGAAACTTAAATTAAGCAAAAGTATCAGACAGAAAGACTTATCATTGATCTCTGCTAGAATCCATATATAGAAATATCTTTCTGTTAATCAAGGAAAAATCGCTTTTGACTATTAGAGGGTAATCTTTGCACTGACTCTTTTATCAAAGAGTCGCCTTGAAAAATCGACTCTCCGTGAAATTACAATCACACAAATCTAAAGATCTCAAGATGTGGCTTGATAAGTTTCTTGGACTCCCTGAAGTCTTGTGCTTTGAGATTCTTTCATTTGGAGATGTATCAAATCGAATGGAACTGTCAAGAGTGAATCGTCAATCGATTAGATTGATGAAGAAAGTTCGAACCTTACGCATATTGAAGGGGGAAACATTAACCGAATACTTTCAATCTCCTTCTTTCCAAGAGAAAGTGAAAAATCTTTTAGATAGTCCTTTGTATCAATTGGAAATTTTATGTTATAAAAGTATTTTTACTTTTGCTAATATTCAAAATATTCTTCCTTTAAAGTGTGCAAAGTTTTACGGTTCATCAGCTCAATGTATTAATATTTTTCGGGAATCTTCATATTTTGTGAAAGATCTTACGATCTTCCATCCAGAAAGTTTCAACGGCAACTTCCCTTCCTTTCCTACGTTGCAATCCCTCACAATATTGCGCGGTGCTCGCCTAACTGTTGCAGATATTTCTGCTTTTAACTTCAAAAATCTCAGATCATTAACCTTAGATGACTGTGATTGCATTACTGATGTTAGTTTTCTCGATGGTATTTACTCTTTGAGTATTATTGAATGTCATAATATTACAGATATTTCTTGTCTTCATAATAATTCACGAATTGCTATTCTTAATTGCGATGGTATAGAGGAATATTCAAAATCTTTTACTAATTCTAAATCGGTGCAATTAGAGATCGCCCATGATGATATAGTTGTTTTCTCAAGTTACAATTATCATATGAAGGACTTAGAAGTCACTGGAAGTAACGCCTTTGGAGTAGTTGATCAGAAACTAACGCTCCCTATGTCGATTTATTTGAGATCCCTTGTAATTAAAGGATTTGATCAAGACTTTTTCTTACCAGAAAATCAGTTACGAGATCTAAGTATATCTTTGTGTGATCATCTTCTTTCATGTGTTAATATGGGGCATATTTATAAAGTTAATTTTGATCACTTGTCCATTACTTCATTAGAGGGGTTAGGATCAGGTAATCATACAGTTGAATTAAGATATTGCTATTATTTGGAAGATTTTAGTCCTTTAAGATATTGTACTAACATAACTATCGATCATTGCAAAGGGTTTAGTGATAATAGTATTGAATCAATTCGTGGTGTTCCAAACATTAAAATCTCAACTCGAGAACTTCTATCAACTTATAATGGAGTTACGCATGTAGAATTGTCGGACCGGATTCCTGTATCCAACCTGCTCTTACTAGAGAAATGCACCACAGTGACAACAATCACATTAAATACTTATCTTTTAAACGTCCCTCAGGTTATTACAGCATTAATCCCCTTTCATCACATTAAGAAGATCGTAATTGCAAAGTATGGTTTATGTGATTTAAAGGAAGAGTTGTTAAAAGATATAGCTTTGCAAGAAAGCATATCCAATGCATTTATCCTCGAATATCCTCACTTCCAAGATTCACAAATTTTACTTCGTAGGTAGATTCAATCTAATTTCAAGACTTGTTAAAGTTAAAAAAAAAAGAAATGGAAGATCAATTTATTATTAAGGATTCATAATTTTATTCTACATTAGAGGATTATTGATCTCAAAAATTAGATATTCATGTTTTCCATTATATTTTGTTGAACATGTTGATTGAAGAAAGAAAGCCACATTAAGCAGTCTTTTACCATTTCTTTGGAGTTAAGTACATCGGCATCTTATTAGGAATGGAAGCAAAGTTTTTCACTCTTTTAATTTCATCAACTGGACAAGCAAGATGGAAATCATAATAGATAGCAAGGAAAACCATTCCTAAAATAATTTCATTGAGAGCTAATACCATTCCAGGACATACTCTAGGTCCATAACCAAAAGGAAGGAAATAACCTTCTAACTCAGAAAGTTTAATTTGATCTTTAATTAACCATCTTTCTGGTTTAAACTCTAATGCATTCTCAAAATATCGATCAGAGTAATGAATTCCATCAAGACTTACCCAGACAAAGTCTCCAGGATAGATGGTAATACCATTCGAGAGAGTGAGAGATTCATTCAAGTCAATAAGCTCTATACCGAGTGATGAAGCTGGTCCCTTCAATCTTAATGTTTCTTTCATAACAGCTTGACAGTAATGTAATTCTTTTAATGAGTGAAAGTCAACATGTTGGAATAAACTGTCATTTCCTTCAGAGAAGAGGTCAGTATTATGAAGATCCTCGTTAGGAAAGAGACGTTGTTGAACTTCTTCGCGGACCTTTTGTAATACATCAGGTCTTGTAGCAAAGTAATATGATAACCAAGACAAGGTAACCGCAGTCGTATCAGTTCCAGCAAGGTAAAAAGTTTTCATATTTGCAATAATCTCTTCATCTGTTAAGGATTTATCAGTATTAGCTGAATCATCATGATAAAAAAGTAGGGAATCAATCATAGATTGATGTTTTGGAATATCTTTAGCATTTTTGTAAAGCTGTCGTTTATAATCAATAATCTGTTGAAAGTGATCTGTCATCACTCGATCAACCTCTAATGCTTCAACTTCTAAAGGATATTTAGAAGAATATTTCCACATCCAACGTGGCCAAGGAAAAATAGTAGCTTCTAATACAAATTTAAATCCTTTTGCTATCATAGAATTGGCTTTGGAGGAAAGAAGAAGATCATTGACAGGATGATCGAATGGCATCCCAAAACCTAATATAGTAATAGCACGAATCGTGAAAGAAAAAGTTTCATACTTCATGTCAAATATATGCTTAGGACCAAGTTTTAAGCTTTCCTTGTGCATACGAATCATCCAATTTCTCATTTCAGTGACTAATGCAGGGAATTTAGTCACAACATTCATCGTATTAAAAGAAGGTGAAGTTGCTTTCCGTACACGACTCCAGATAGAGCCTTCAGAAGTAAATAATCCTGCTTCAAGATTTAATACTTTTGTTGCATACTCTAAACGACGAAGACGTACAAACTTCTTAGGATTTTTCATAAAAATTTCTTTAGCAATTTGATCATCACTAATCAGAAGAACACGAATAGTAATCATATAATATTCAATAAAACCACCATATTGACGACAGAATTTTATTAGATTATCAATCATTAATTCAGAGGAGACATCAAGAAGATTTCCTAAGATGGGAAGTCCTTTCAATTTCACTACTAAAGGATGAGAATATCGATTTTGAACTCGATAAGTGTAAAGCCAGAACAAACCAACAGATCCCACAACAATAGCAAATGCAATCAATAAAACCATGACTATGTAAAGGTCAGTGAGAAAAGGGAAAGGAGGGTGTTGTTTCCTTGCAAGAGAAGGATTTGTAACCGTTTTGAACAGAAAACGATCGAACTAAACGATGATGTATTTGTTGAGTTGTTGGATTGTTTCGCTTTTAGCAGCAATTAATAACATGAAGAGGAAATACAGCATCTCTCGGCAAGGAAATGGAGTGAATTTGCCTATGCTTTTTCTTGTAATCCTTTTCTTCTTCGAAGCTGCTCTAATTCAATCATTTTCATTCACTTCAAAAGCATCAACGAGACTTTCTAGACATAAGTCAGTACAAATTCCCCATAAATCTGTGCATTATCGTCATAGCATGTTTAAACATTATACAGTAAAATCTCACTTGGATAGCATCAAAGAGAAGGCTAACCAGAAGAAGTATATTGCTGTTACAGGAGGTGTGATAAGTGGAATTGGGAAGGGTGTAACGGCAAGCTCTATTGGAGTTGTGTTGAAAGCGTTGAATATACAACCAACCGCGATTAAAATTGATCCCTACTTGAATGTTGATGCTGGAACCATGTCTCCTACAGAGCATGGTGAGGTCTTTGTCCTCGATGATGGAAGTGAGACAGATCTTGATTTAGGCAACTATGAAAGATTTTTAGATGTCAAACTGACAAACGACTCAAATCTAACGACAGGTAAGATATATCAAAGTGTGATTCAGAAGGAAAGAAAGGGAGATTACCTCGGAAAGACAGTGCAGATTATTCCTCATATTACTAATGAGATTATCGAGAGAATTGTGGCAGTAACACAGAGACCTGTTGATGAATATAATACCGAGCCAGATATTGTAGTGATTGAACTTGGTGGTACGATTGGTGATATTGAAAGTATGCCGTTTGTTGAAGCTCTGCGGCAGCTAAGATTATTAGTAAAGCCTGAGAACTTCTGTCTCATACATGTATCAATGGTTCCCACAGTTGGAGATGATGGTGAACAGAAAACAAAACCTACTCAACATAGTGTGAAAGGTAAGATCTCCCCAAGTTTTTTGATGATTCTCGATGTAATTATGATGTAGAGTTAAGATCACTTGGATTGAATCCCGATTTTATTGTCTGCCGATCTAAAGCACCAATTTATCCCTCATCAGCAGAGAAGATTGCATTATTTTGTAATGTTCCATCGGATAATGTCCTTTCTATTCATGATGTGAATAATATTTATTATGTTCCTTTATTATTATTCAAACAAAACTTTCATCAATTATTAGAAGAGAAATTACAATTAAAACAACTTATTGGCCGTAAATCATCAAAGGGAAAGAGTGATAATCTTGTTATTAATCAAGAATTTCTTTCTAAGTGGGAGAATATTGCAAAGAAGACTGAAACTGCTCAAGATGTTGCGAAGATTGTATTAGTAGCAAAATATGTGAAACAATCTGATTCTTACCTTTCTGTAATCTCTTCTTTGAAACATTCTTGTTCTGCTACAAACCAAAAGCTTGCTGTGACAATTGTTGATTCAACTCACCTTGAAGACTCCTATCGCGATAGCAATCCTGATGAATATGAAGCTGCTTGGAATAATGTCAAACAAGCCAATGGGATTTTGGTTCCGGGTGGTTTTGGTTTGCGTGGAATAGAAGGAAAGATTTCAGCTATTACTTATGCCCGAGAACAGAAGATACCTTTCCTTGGGATTTGTTTAGGAATGCAATTAGCAGTTATCGAATTTAGCAGAAATGTTCTGAACAAAAAGAAAGCAACAAGCCAAGAGTTTGCCACAAGTGACGCGAGTCATGATGATCATGCAGTAGTGTTTATGCCTGAGATAGACCCGACAACTATGGGAGGTACAATGAGATTGGGAGCGAGGAAGACCATCATCTCCTCTGACAAATCTTTGGCCTATGAGTTGTACGGGAAAAATGTTGTTTTAGAAAGACATCGTCATCGATATGAAGTTAATCCTGCTTATGTTCAACCTTTAGAAGATGCAGGGTTAATCTTCTCTGGCAAGGATGAGAAGAATGAGAGAATGGAAATCATCGAACTCTCAAAGGAAAAACATCCTTTTTACATTGCAGCCCAATTCCATCCCGAGTTTTTATCACGCCCTTTAAGGCCCTCGCCACTCTTTCTCGGGTTTTTAAGTGCAATTAAGGGACTGAAAAGGAAGAATCAAGATCAACAATAATAGAATCAGAGAAGTAGTGTTTTGTTTATAATTTATACAATAAAGAATACAATTCAAACATTCATAAAGCAAAGATACCTTATCAAACCAATCTAAGACGATCTAACTCTTATTTTTCTTCTTTCTTTCAAGTACAGATTCCATCCAAGTTAATTCTTCATTCCCTGCTTCAATTAATTTTGCTAATTTCTTTGGATCACTAACATTCGCATTTTCTTCAAATTTTAATCTTGTATAATCATACCAAATCTTTTGATGTGATGGTATAAGCTGTTGAACTACTTTCATACATTTCCGATATAAATGAATTGATGCTCTATTATCAACTTTGCGTCGAAAATGAAACATCTTTCGTTCATCAAACTTCTCGAATCTCAATATTCTCAAAACTAAGGCGCTTCCCTCATCTAAAAAGCGCTTTTCATGATAGGAGGGAGAAAGCGCTTTAATTTGTTGTGTGGTTGATTGATTGAACAATTACCATCAAAACTATCCAACTAATATGAAGGCAGAGGAAGAATTTTCACCAAGTTTACCAGGTGCAATTCGTGATTTTGTATTTGATTTGCATTTTGCTATCCGTACATCTAAAGATGCGGAGGAAGTGCAACGTTTGTATGAAGTAAAATGCAAAGAAATTACTGATACTTATTTTGCTCAATCTACTTGGCCTGATGCGAAATTGATCGCTCATGAAGTGAATAATGATGAACTATTCCTTGCTTTATACAAGTAAGTTCTTATCTTTGTAACAAGTCTTGACATTTATTATATTTATTGATAGGGAAATGACCATCCGTCACATCACAGTGAAATTAAAGCCTCAACTGTCTGATCACTTGAACTCGTGGGCTAATTACAAGAAGGTATTGTATTACTCTTTCTTTCTTTTATCCCTACGATTTACACTAACATTTCCTTTGTTTCATTAGTTATTCGAGCTTCTTGCTGTCGCTAAAGAAGATGAATTATTAATTACACCACAATGGATTTATGATATTACACAAGAATTTGCATATCAATTTCAAGGTTTTTGTCAATATCGTTGTCAATTAGGTAATTTAAATCATGATGCAATTAAAACATTACAAAATAATCGTGATGCATGGAATTTATCTGATGTAATTAACTTACTTACAAAACTCATTCGTATTGCAGGTTTAAAACCATCAACCACAACAACAACCAATGCGTTTAATCCTAATTCTGTTATTCATCAATTTGGATACTTCGCTGCAATTGAATTAGCACGTATTCAATGTTTAATGGGTGATTATGCATCTTCTTTAACAACTTTATCACATTTACGTTTACAAGATCGTAATGAATTATTTATGTCATTACCAATATGTCATTTTAATGTTTTCTATCATATTGGTGTCTGTAATATGATGTTAAGAAAGTTTAATGAGGGATTAGATGTCTTCTCTGATATTATTCTTTATGTATTACGTATATTAAAACCAGGTGCTGCCACGAACTTCCGTACTGGTGTACCAGCACAATTACAACGTATGGTTGATAAAGCCATGTCATTAA
Organism: Poterioochromonas sp. DS; assembly: GCA_015145745.1. Taxonomy (NCBI): domain Eukaryota; class Synurophyceae; order Ochromonadales; family Ochromonadaceae; genus Poterioochromonas; species Poterioochromonas sp. DS. The sequence continues at coordinate 21,718 of VKHI01000077.1, forward strand.
CCGCCATTCTTATGACAGTGAACCCATCGTATCGTATTGAAGATCAAGTGAAAGAAGCAATTGAGAATAAATATGGTGATAAGATTAAACGTTTACAATTAGGTGATCGTACTAGTGCCATTGAATTATTTGAATCATCCTGCCCAAAGTTTATCTCCCCATTAGTCCCAGAATATGGTTCCATTACCACAAATATGCATTTAGATGTCTTTAATCATCAATCACAGATCTTCATTGATGAGATCTTACAATACATACCATTTTTAAAATTAAGATCCTATTTATCTATGTATGCATCGATTGATGTCTCGAAGTTAAGTAGATTCTCTGAAATGAGTGAAATTGATTTAATTTGTTTATTATTATCCTATAAGAATAAAGCATCAACACAATCACGTTTAGGACAAAAGGTTGCTTCAAATCGATCGGGTAATGATTTAAACTTTACCATTGATGGTGGTGTATTAATGATTGATTCATTACCTGGTAAACATGATCAAGTAATTGGACGTGAAAGATATTTTCAATCGGGTATACGTAAACATCATGAAATTCAAACACAATTAAAGAAAACCTTTACTAAATTAGGACTTGAATAAATCAATAAATTAACATCAGATCAAGGAAAATGAATTAATGAGTGTATGGTAGAGCGAATGATATTACTAAATAATAACACCGAAAATGAGAAAGAAAGACTTTTGAGTTATATAAGGAATTTTTCTCTCATAATAGATATCTATCATCATACATCATGCATAAAGTAAAAGTAATAAAAAAAAATAAAACCAAATCAAATCCAAATCAATTCCAAATCAGTTTAGCCTCTCTTCTTCGTTGAGGTATAATTTGTTGTAGTCTCAACAATGGTTCACCGTGAATTTTCAAACGCTGAATTACGTAAACTAGGAAATTCGTAAATTCACTGTAGTAAATTGTCGCACTAATTCACTTACTCCCTCCGAACAATCAAATAATATGACAGATAGGGAACAACAGAAATTGAATCTCATCTATGCTATTATGAGTAAGGAGATTCTTGAAAGGCAGATTATCGTGGTGGAAGTTCCAGAATTCAAAAAGACTATTTTGGAATGTAGCGAGAAGCTGGGGAGAAGGAGACAAACATTTCTGATGCAACTGCTCGTAGATATATGAAAGAGAAGAATATGTTCACGAAGCGACAATTTAAACAATTAGTAAAAACCAAGATGAGAGAATTGAAAGAGCTTTCTATCGAAGAAATTCGTCAGAAGTACAATCTGTCAGTGGAGGAAGAAGGCGATCAAAAAGAAGATCAAAAAGTAAATCTTGAGAAGAAGTATGAAGAAATGATAAAGCCAGAGGAAGACAAGAGTTCATCATCATCGTCGTCATCATCTAATCGAAAGAGAAAGAGAGATTCTGAGGAAAAGCTTTAATTTCAATGTACTCGTTCATTCACAAAATCTACCCTCTATCATGAAAAGATGATTAGCTGTGACAAAATAACAAAAATAATTTAATAAAACCATTTTCTTCTTTTATTGTTTTATTTTCTTCTTAGCCCTTTAACCATACCTTGCGACTATACAGCTAATGAAACCACTTTCTCTGGCATCCCTCTTTCTACATTTCCTCTTTGTGTGGACGCAAGTCAAACAAAAAGACTCAAAATTTTTTCGATCACTAACCGATTCTAACTCCCCTTCAATGAGACTAAATGATTAGCGGACTACCTTACTGAGAGGTAGGTGGTCCGCATTTAAACAAACAAACAAACCACATTTTCTGTCTACTCTGAAGAGACGCCATCGATAGATATATTGCGGGAAATAATTGACCCAATAGTCTTATCTTACTTTAGATTTAGATTAGTTAGAGTTGCTAGAAAAGATCAACGCATACTACTATTGTTATTGACTACAATCTCTCTCCTTTCTCTTTACTTTTGCGCTTGTTTAGCTGCAGCACGTTGCTCTCTAATCTTCTCTCTTTCAGCAGTCTTATCATGTAAGATCTTCTTTGTTAAATAATCTTCTTTATCATGATCTTTATAAGGTGTAACAACCTTCGCTCGAAGATAAGAAAATTTCTCAGCAAATAACTTGGAAGTATATTCAGGATGAGGATTCCATGATAATTCAATCTCTTCTAATGGTGTTGGTTTACGAACCCTATAAACAAACAAGCGAAAGATTACATTCAGATATGTATTCATAGATATGGATTTGGTATACTTACTTTCCAGTACGTGTAATAATAACAGCTTTCTGTGGTACACCAACTAAATTTAATGAATTTTGTTTTCTATTTTCATTTAAATTACGATAAGCAAATTTCCATTTACTTGGTTTCACTAATGGTATAGTTGATTGATCTTTTTCATAATTTTCTTTATATTCATCATCTTTCCATTGTCTTTCATGTTCAATCTCTCTTTGATAACGATCATGATATAATTCATGATCATAGTTAATCGATGCTTTCGTCTCTTTAGTAATACGTTGAATTAAATAATTATATTCCTTTCTTGCATCTTGATCATGTAATAAACGTGGGAAATAAGATGATACTAATCGTCTTCTTCTACGATTCTTCTTAGTAGCTGGTATATGATTTGGGGTTTCAGAAAAACCGGGTTTTGCACCCCAATTCTGTACTAAATCATTATAAGTCTCTTCACGATCTTTTTCACGTGTATTAACATTTTTTAAACGACGGAAATGATCATTTAAATTACTAATAATTGATTGAATTTCATCATCAGATAAATTTAATAATTTACTTTCATCATATTTAATATTTGTAGGTATTTCAATAATTCTTTCTTCACCAGATTCATCTTTTTCAATTTTTGTTTCAACTTCTTTTGATAAAATATATCGTTTATTATATTCATCTAATGTATCTTTTGGTGTTTTTGTTGATGTTTTAATATAACATTGATATAATTCTAACCATAATTCAGGTATTTTTACTTCAATTCTTGGTTTTGATTGACGTATTGCATCAACATATGCTTGATAAAAATCATCACCTGAATTACCAAAGATATCACGTGTTAATGGTTTTTTCATACGATCTTTTAATTTTTCTTTGACTGCATGAACTAATTTTTGTGAATCTTCATATGCTTGTTTATCATTTAATTCCATTAAACGTAAACGATTTAATTGTGAAAGAGTAGAATGTTCTTTTAATAATTCTTCATAATTGAATGAACCACTTTCATTATCTTCATCATCTTCATTTTCACCCTCTTCATTACCTCCTTCTGAATGATTTTCGTATGCTTTATATAATAGATTCTTATCATCATCAGTATCATAGATTAATTCTTTCACATTATCTTCTTCTTCCTCAAGTGAACGATCTGATGATTCTTCACTACCAGCATATTCACTGTCACTAGAATCACTGTCTTCATCGTCATTCTCTTCGAAGACGACCTCTTCTTCAAGTTTACCATCTTCCTTTTCAAAGACATCTTCAATACTTTTCCTCCATTTATGGAAGGCTTCTTTGTCTTCAGGAGTTAACTCACGTTGTCCGGGGATTGTTCTGCCTTTCAATGCACTAGAAGATAACTCGGAGTATTCAGTGGATTCTTCTTCTTCCTCTTCTTCTTCTCCTTGATAATCTAAATCAATTTCTTCTTCTGATTGGATATCCTCTGACACTTCTTGGAGCTCACTGTCACCTGCTACAGAGTGTTCTTGTAAGGAATGTGATTCACCATCCACACTCTCTGCACCTTCTGATAGACTCTTAGAGTTCTCAGAGCCTTCTTCTTCGTCATCTTCATCTTCATCATCATCGTATTCTTCATCATCAAACTCAGAATCCTCTCTGTTAGAATCATCATCTTTTAATGCATCTGCTTCCTGTCGTCTCATTGCTTCTCTTAAATATTTTAATTTTAATGAACGTTCAGGTGAAGATTTTTCAATATAATCAGAAAAATATGGTTCTTGACATTTATATAAATAATAATCATTTAATACCTGAATATTAAAAGATTGTAAATCATCAATAGGTTTTTTTGGTGGATGTACGGTAACAGCAAATCCTTTCTCTTTCATTAAATCATATCTTAATTGCATTAATAAAATTACTGCACGTGTACGATCTAATGATGAACCAAATTTTTGTGAAATTGCTTCTAATGTCCATCTTTCTGGATTTGATACATGTAATGCATACATTTCTTGTCTTTGTTCTTCAAAGAGAATCGGTACTTTCACCATCTTTGGATCAACCCATTCTTCATCATCTGCACCTTCATCATCTGGATCAGGATCTGATTCATCTAAAAGTTCTGGTTGCACTAAAAAGTCTTGTTTGAAGCGGATGTCGAGTTCGTCTCGTTCATTAAAGGTAATGTCACGATCATCAGTACGATGTCTTCTCAAGACAAGATTTTGGAAGAACTCATTTCCTGTAGCTTTTACAGAAGCTTTTCCAATAGATCGGAAGACACGCTGTACACTTCTTCGTACTGTCCACATGATCGTTGCACTGTTCTTTCAAGAAGAGGAAATGTGGTTTATAAGCAGATAAGAAAGTCGAGATTTTGAAAAATCAATATTTTTAAAAATCTTGATCTGTGATAGAGCGTAAAATAAAGAATGTGAAATCGGGTTGAGAAATTATCGCACTAAAAGCACGTTTCCCCCAAATTCTCAGGGAAACATGAAGAAAGTTGTAAAATTTCATTCACTTGTTTGTAAGTTGATTTCCTTCTATTTTTTGATTTAATTTTATTGATATTCATCATCACAATCTTGTTTTGTTCTCCTATTTTTCTTGTTGACACGCTCAGATTCTTGGCTTTTCCTGTGGGCAATGTTTTTGCAAAAGACAGTTTTCCCTTTTACTCACAGTTCTATTCTTAAAACAACGAGACTGCGATGGAGAGGTGTGAGATTTGCATCAACCTCTTCAGAAGTCAGCAAAGGTTAGATTTTGTGTGAATTCTCTTTTCTCCCCTAAAGCTTTCTTGGTAGGTGGTCGAACGAGTGCTGCAGTCATACAATCTAACAAGAACGAAACCAACCAGATCGAAATTACTCTACAGCCTCCAAAGGTATAAAACTTTTCAATCTTTGCTATCAGAAACATTGACCGTGGTATCGTAGGGTACGAGAGATTTCTATCCTGAAGATCAGAGAGCGAAAAATTGGCTGTTTGATATTTGGAAGGATATCGCACGAAAATATGGATTTGAAGAGTATGATGCCCCAGTAGTAGAACATTTAGAGCTTTACATTCGGAAAGCTGGTGAAGAAGTTGCTCAACAGCTCTATGACTTCGAGGATAAAGGAGGAAGAAAGCTCTCACTACGACCTGAAATGACCCCATCTCTCGCAAGAATGATCCTTGCAAGAAAAGCATCCTTACAGTTTCCGCTAAAATGGTACGCTATTCCACAGTGTTGGCGATATGAAAGAATGACACGAGGGAGAAGAAGGTAGGTAAAACCTGATGCATTCATCTCTTCTCTGACAACTCGATTGCTCCTTAGAGAACATTATCAGTGGAATATGGATATCTTTGGAGTTGCATCAGTTGAAGCAGAAGCGGAGTTACTCTCAGCTATCGTAACAAGCTTCAAGACAATGGGGCTTACTGCTACTGATGTGGGAATAAAGATCAATAGTCGTCAGTTACTCAATGATCTGATGGCGAAGGTTGGAATTCCAAAGGAAAAATGGGTTGCAACCTGTGTATTAGTCGATAAATTAGATAAAGTTGAACTTTCATCATTATCAAAAGAGGTGGAAGAGTTAGAACTATCAATGACTGCAATGGAAGAATTAACCACATTACTTAAATTATCTTCTATCACCGAGTATGAAGCACTACTAGGTTCAAATGCTCAAGGTATTATTGATTTAAAGACAATATTTACTGTTTTAGAGGCCTACGGAATGAAAGAATGGTTTGTCTTTGATCCTTCCATTGTTCGTGGGTTAGCGTATTACACAGGTATAGTTTTTGAAGGGTTCGATCGAAGTAAGACATTACGTGCTATCTGTGGTGGAGGACGTTATGATACTCTTTTAACAACCTTTGGATCGAAGGAAATTGTCCCTGCGGTTGGATTTGGATTTGGTGATGCAGTGATCATGGAATTACTTCTAATGAAGAAATTATTACCAGAAGAAAAGTTTACAAAACCTTCAATCGATATTCTTGCTTATGGTATGAATGATGAATATCGTTGGAAACTATTACCAACTGTATCGAAGTTAAGACAGGATGGATATTCTGTTGATGTCGTGTTGGATAATAAGAAGGTGAAGTGGGTTTTTCAGAAGGGTAATCGTATTGGATGTCGCTATGTCTTGATGTTGGGAGAAGATGAAGTTTTAAAGAAAGAGGTTACGATTAAGGATTTAGTTACTGGAGAGCAGTTTCGTTGTGCTGAAGAAAAAGTTGTTGCATTCTTGAAAAACAGAGAAGCATAAGACTCGGCAGTATATATATCCTATGTAAATAACCAAGAGAATAAATAAAGAGAAATAGATTTAATTGTATTTTTTATTTATTAAGAAACAGTTTATGAATGCGAAATAACTTTTCTTTTAAAGCAAACATACAAGTGTTAACGAGATATATGCTATGATGAGAGAAAGAAAAAGCGATGCGTTGGAATCTTGATGATGCGTGTGAACGGGTCGGGAAGAAACATAGTCTGTATCTTCGTTGGAGAGATGGAATGATGCTTATGATAGTTTCCAAGACTTTTATAGCTCGAGTTGTCTTTGTGTTTCTTTGATTCTCTTTGCTTCTTGCTCTTCCTTGGTAACTTTGAAGACTTTCTTCGTATTCTTATACGAACCATACTTAACTGATCGATCCCATGGACGACCAGGTGGAGTAAAACGAATACCTAATTCAGTTGCTAATGCTGTAGCTTTCTTAGGATCTTGATGAAATAAAAAATTTAAATTTTTTCTTCTTAAAGTAACTAAACGATCTAAACCACGTTTACAATGAACATCTTTACGATGTGCAATTAAATGTTTTGTTAAATGAATAATTCTTTCATGTATCATTGCAATTTGTACTTCAGGTGATCCAGAATCTTTTTCATGACGTTGATATTTCACCTTTGCTGCAGTACGTGCTATAACTTCTGGACGTTTTTCACGTGGTATACGACGTGCTTCAATTTCTGCTTCACGTTGTAATAATTTTTCAATTAATCCTTCTGGTGCTTCAAAATTTGGTGAATCTTCAAATAATGGAGAAAAATCAATTTCATCATCGTCATCGAATTCATCATAGACATCTTCATCATCTTCCTCTTCTTCTTCAGTTGCTTCTTGCCCTTCTCTAGCTTCAGCTCTGACAGGTTGTTGAGTTGATTCGTCTTCTTCGTCATCGAAATTTTCATCTTCATCCTATATGAAGCATAGTTAATAGAGATTATCGAAGAGCGTGATCATAAGCTAGCTAACCTCTGCAGAAGATTGAGCAATTTGATCAATAAATATATCATCTTCATTACTTTCAGCTAATAAATCAGTAAAGTCTGGTAAAGGAGTCTCATTATTTTCTTTAATTCTAGGTGATCTTTCTGCATGAACTGTTAATTGTTTATTTGTCCTTATTCCTTGTGATAAAACCTTGAAAATAGAAGCAAATCCCAATGAAAATAAGCCATAACATTTCTCGGGAGATCATTACTTACCTGATTTGTTGGAAGAAGGAAAGCATTGGAATAATAAGCAACTATCAACACAGTTGCTAATGTAACTATTGTACTAGCAATCATTTTTCAACCTCTATATCTCACACAAAAAATTCAACTCCAACAACGAGTAACCCTACTATACGTTCAATCTATCGAGACAAGATACGAAAGTCCTCCGATCTGTCTGAGTTATGGTCGTGTTAATACCCTCTAAGAGATGTCTTTGTTAATTGATCGTAATGTCGTATGACCGGGCCAAAGGGCAGACCTTGGGCGGGTATTTGCATACTGACGTACAAATGCATTCTCAGCGCTTGGAAATAAAAACCAGGTTTCAACAGTGGACTTTAATCATTATTATACGATGTAAGGTATTGGGTTAATTTAATTAGACCAGGTAAAAAGATTGGATTAAAATCCTATGTCGAGTAAGAGAGGTTGAGTTTCGAAAGATTGCGAGTCAACATCATCATTATTGGTATTGGTGAGTAAGAAGAGTCTTCCTCTTACATCCTTACTTGATACAAACGACATAACAAGATAAGATAACAACAATAGTAATAATAATAATATCATAACAACTCAATTCTATTTTGGTGAAGTTCAGAATTTCTCAGAGCCTTGTCTATTAGAGAGATATAATAAACGAAGATGATGATGATGATGTCTCAGAATACAAGACTATTGCTATGTCTATTGATTTGTTTTTATTCAACATGTCTATTTGCTTTTAGAGTTGGACATTTTGCAAGACCAATACCAGTAAGTTTTATTTTTTAATTTATTTTTATTTCATTCTAAATTCTCTTTTCTTTGTAGTTAAATAATAATCATATTACCAATACTAATCATCCAAATAATATTAATAAAATTATATTTATGGCAAATCCTAAACCATCTGGTTTCCCAAATACAAAAGAAGGAAGAGCAGTCATCTATAATCGAACAAAAAAATTAATTGAAAAAAGTTCAATGATATTAGTTGTTCCAATTTCTGGTGTGAAGAAGACTGACATTGATCTATTACGTGCTGCCTTACCTCAAGGAACAAAAGCTTCTGTTGTGAAAAATGGTATTTTCCGACGTGCATTAGATAATACACCTTTTGAATCATTACAAAATCATATTAAAGATGAGAATATGTATTTCTTTATTGAAGAAGGATTATATAAAGAATCATTAAATGCATTTAAAAAATGGCAACAAGATATTGAAAGAAAAGATGAACAATATAATCCAAAAATTGCATGTTTAGAAGGTACAATTTTTGAGAAATTACAGATTGAAGAAGCATGTAAAATACCAAATCGTAAACAGGTTATGGGACGATTTGTACGTGTATTAAGATCTATACCAGAGGGTATTCATTCATCAATTAATGCTGTTCCTAGAGAATTAGTTCTCACATTAGATAGAGTTAAGGATAAGATGGAAGCTGCAGAGAAAGCTGCTGTTCCTTCTGCATAAACCCGAATAAATAAATGATTATTGTGTTTTTTATTTATTTTCTTTCTCTCTCATTTATTGTTTAACCTTCTTCGCGCTTGGATGTTCATTTATATTTAAGACTTCTCATATTAGGAAAATTTGATGCTTAGATGGTGGAAGAATCTCTTCTTCTAGCTTTTTTTAACCACTTTTTTTTCTTTCTTTCAATTTGATTTTTTTTTTTAACTTTTGATTGTTTATTCATTTCGAATCGAATATTCATTCACTTTCCACCTCTTTCGTCGAAAGTTACCTTTTATGAGAAGTTACGAGCATACCTGCATAGCGAAACTACTGTTGTCTGAAATAGGATGAAAATAAAGAAGAAAAAAAAGAAAAGAGTAGAAATAAAAAAACATATAATCAAATAAGAATCGAATTTAAGAGGAAATGATAAAGTAGTTCAATTTAATTAATGAGGATTTTTGTTGTTATTGTTTCATATGGCTTAAAGTTAAATAAACTTACCTCAATTTGAACTTCCTCGACTTTTTATATTTCCATCCTCATCAAAGATCGTTTTCTCCCAACTTTGAGGAAACTTGATTGATGGAGTGAATCTGATTGATACAGAACCCATAGGGCCAACAATAATAGAGATAGTTGCTCATTTTTAGACAAGCCACAATCAATTTTTTAAAATCATCGGTATGGGCATGAGGCCTCAACTCTGAAGAAATCTTTCCAGTCGCAAAGACTAAGGTCTATGGGCAAGTGAAATCTCCCATCCAAGAAAGGATGCTAGAGGAGAAGTGTAGGATTCAAGTAAAAATTTATTCATACTTCATGTTGTTTCTCAGAAAGTGAATGACTGACTTTGTAATGTTAAATTAAAATCGATTTGTCACAAGTTTAATCGTTAGGGTGAGCAGCTATTCTATTATTTATCCCTTTGCTTCTTTTTCAAGTTCTTCTTCCTCTGTTAAAGCATCTTTCGCGAAAATTTCTGCGATAGGATGTGTTAAATAAGGTAACCAAGATAAATCTAAATTGCTAATCATCATAAAATCAAATGCGATTATCGGTAACAATATGCGATGACTTTGAGTTTCTTGTTCTTTCATCTTTTGTTGAATCAATTCTATCGGATCTGCTCCTTTCGGATGGAACTGTAAAGGTACTCCATGATATCTCTGACTAAAGTGCGTTAAAATAATCGAAGAACAATTCATAAGTCTCCCAACTTCCATAGCTTCACTGATTGTAGAATGTTTCTTATTTACTGCTTCAATATATTTATCATCTTCAAAAGTTGCTTCATGTATTAAAATATCAGCATCTTTACCAAATAATACTAATTGATCACATGGACGAGTATCACCGGAATACACAAGCTTCACAGTTTTTGTTTGTTGATTAATGATTTTTCTTTCTGTTCTTGCAGTTAAAATCAAACCATACGATTGTCGACAATGAATAACAGGAATATTTGATAAAGATTCAATTCCTATGGTTTCAAATATCTTTTGAAGGAAAATTAAACTTTCACTTTGTTCCGAGGAAAGAAATTGTTGATAATAAGTCGAATAATTTAAGAACATTGTTCTTGCTCGCTTCGTTGCCTTAAAATCCTCAGAATCTTCGGTAATTTCAGTACTTTCTGTTTTACTAAAGTTAGTGTTGGGCGTCGTAGTACTGTCAGTGTTTGCAGCAAAGACAGATGCCGGTCTTGTCAATAATGAATTATTAAGCGTAACACAAGAAGTGCATGTTTCAGTAGGATCAAAATAATTACAAGGGATAAACACGAACGAAGAAGCTAAATTTGGATAAATGGTACTAGCTTCACGTAAATAAGAATAAACATTAATAGGTGCAATTACTAATAATGGAACAAAATTTGAAGGTGGCAAGAATTGACGACGTTTGAGGATAAGATGAATAAGACCTAAATGATGATCAGCATGAGGATGGGATATCCAAACCATTTTAATGATTGATGCCCATCGTTCCCAGTTAGAGCCTTCTAATGCAGGTCGAAAAGTAGGAGATGGGGGTTGAAGGTATGTTAATTGAAACCAAGTTGCTTCTCCACAATCTAAAAGAATGCAGCTATCTGTTGCGGGTAAATAAAGAAGGAAACTACTAACATTTCGATACCTTGAAGGGATAGCGCAACCAGTGCCCATGAAATATAGCCAATAATCTTCTGTTATGTCTGGCTTTGCGTTTATTTGAGTGAGATAATGATTTTTTTTAATTTCAAGAATTTTATGAAGGTAAGGGTAAGTCAGAAATGATTCTTTGTGGAATGGGACTAGTTCTTCTTTCACGGATTGTGTTAAAAGTTGGTATGGGGATTCTATCAAACCTTTCTTTTTTATTGGGAGTAAATTAAATTTTAAAAGATTTTCTCCAATATGATGGTTGCTGGAGGCGGTGGAGGTAGTTGTGGAAGTAATAAATGGAGTGAAAGGCGTAAAGTTACCACCAAACAATTGAAATAATTTACTATTATACAAGGAAGATTGCAGGAATGAAGTTGATCTATTCAATGAATCCTGTTTACCAATAAATAAATGCTGTGTTTCAAGAGGGAATGTTAAAAGCCAATTTTGATAAAGTGAACTATAGGTAATAGTGGAAGGAGATAAATGAACCCTACCATAAAGAAATAAATTAAATATAAGGAAAATGAGAGAAATTCAATCAAAATACTTACATGACGCTGAAGTGCTTCTTTTCTGTTTGTGAGTAGTTTGTCCAGATATTGTTTTGAACAAGGTTAAGGAGATCTTTCTCTTCATCTATTCGACAAATAATCGCGAAATATTGAGGAGGTGTCGCTTCACCGACAACTAAATCAGGAGAAATGGTTCTTCCATCTTCCAATTGAACTGTAGCACCATTTTTTAATTTTCCATATAGTGGTCCTTTTGGAATTTTGAGCTCGATTGCCTTCTGAATATCGAATTTTCCTGCTATTGAAGGAGTTTCACCGATATAGCAGATGCGACTTTCTATCTGATTTAGATGGGACACACATTCTACCAGAACAGGGGTAATGGTTAATTCGTCGTATTTAATAGGTTGCAAAGTGTTTTGAGGTGTAATAAGGTTGAAACTGCCTAGAGAACGCATAAAATACTGGGTAGCTTGAATGTAAGTTTGCGCCTCTGGTGGGCATACAACTTGAATGGGAGAAACACCAGCATCATCTAAGGTCAACAGCATTCCTGGTAATCCCCCAAGTGAGGAGATTTGACCGGAAGTCAATAGTATTGAAGCAATTTTACCCAAGCGAACCTTATGCTCAACAATCAGTCTTTGAGTTCCTTCTCCCGCCTCAATAAGAAATCTTTGTTTCTCAGTCGAGATTGCAATACATGCAGAATGACAATCATTCTCAATGGATAGTATTTGTAAGAAAGCTAAGCTCATCAAACCCCACCAACAAAAAAAGCAAAAAATGAAAATATTCTATTTCAGAATATTACGCTGTACTTTTAGGCTTACCGGATTCCAACGGTATTCCGTTATGGAAAAATCGAAAGTTGAATCATCAAATTGTGTGAAATCAACTTCGACAAGCATATTGAAAAACCAGCACCAAAAGATTGGGATCAATTCCTATTGCTGTATTAGAGATTCTGTTTGTGCATCAAATACCTAAATCTGAACTCTTGCAGTCACCTGGTGAAAGCTTCTTTACAAAGATTTGATAAGATCTTAGGAGACTTATCCAAGCAAAAGCAACATGCGTCAAAGGATATTTGAGCTTCCAGAGTCATTGGTCCATTGCTTTTTACAATATTTAATCGGTCCAAATCATTATTTCAATGGATATTCATTAATGAGAGTAAACAAACAAGCAAAATCTTTATTACATAAATTTATTAAACAAGAGATACGACATCATAATCCTCATTTTTTTATTGATAGTATAATAGATTATGATGATCATCAATATACTTTATTATTATATGATTGTATTTTCTCTGGGAATGTCTATATTATTGGTGGTATACCTGACACAAGGAAGTGTGATGTCTTTAATACTTACACTGGAAAGTTTAAACGAATTTGTGGAGTTGGGAATAAACGTTCAGAAGAATTTGATGCTATTAGCTATCAAGGATACCTGCTGGTCATGTCAGGGATTGAAGAGGCGAGTATGGGGAGTATTGAAGTATATGATCTCTTCACTAATACATGGCTGCCTTTCCCTTCCCTACCAAAGAAACTGGTTGCTCCATCCTCTGTCGTTTATCAACGTCGTTTATATGTCACGGGAGGAGTTGAAAGAACGTCAGCAAGTCGCTCAAATCTAATATATGAATTAATACACGATCAATCCATGTTTAAATTAGGGAGAAAGTTCGATGCTTACCAACAACAACAGCGTTCCCGATCCTCCTCCTTCTCTTCATCTTCCGCTGCTGCTTCAAGTCCACCCATCCTCCCTCCATCTTCTCCTCAACAGCAATATCATCAAAGATCACAAGTTTTCTCCAAGTGTCAGTGGGAAGTATCCTGCCTTACATTGCTTATAGGAAGGTCACATCATTCCATTGTCAATTATCAGAACATGCTATGGATTGCTGGAGGTATAACAACTGGTCAATGGATTGCAACAAATACCACTGAGATCTTAAATCCACTAACAGGTCAATCGATCTCAGGTCCTTCAATGCTTCGCAATCGCCTCCAACCAAAGCTACTCGTCATAGACGACTGTCTTTATGCCGTTGGAGGAGATATGGAAGGCACTGTCCGCTCTATAAGTTCAATTGAACGTTATGAAATTAGTAAACCTGGATGGATGTTTGTAACATTCTTTCATGAACCACGTAGAAGATCAAAATGTGCAATCACTGCTTATGATCATAAAATCTTTGTCTTTGGTGGATCATCGGATGGAGGTAATACCCTCAATTCATGGGATTATTATAATACAAGGACCAAGGTTTGGGCATCTCAGATTAAGTCTTACTTACAAGAAGGTTTAATTCCTTCAACTCCTCTTTCTATTAATGGAATGTCAATACCGACAGAAGAGGTGCAGTATATAGCAACACTCGATTTAAATACAATTCCAGTACGACCAAATGGATTAAAGTCGGCATTAGCTCTACCTGTGACATTTGACTAGAAAGTTTTATTTTAATTTTCTCTACTTTTAATTAATTATCTTAGTTTTGTAAGAAGGAGGATGTTAGACATTGTCCTTTATTCCTCCTGAGAATGTTTGGTTGTTTTCTTGTTTCATCGTTATTTCTAGGGTAAATTAGGTCTGAGTTATGATGGTTATCTTTCATTTCAATCATGGTTTTCATCATAATTACTACATATCGTTCAATTCAAGGTGTTTTTCATTTGTTTTTATTTCCATTGCTTTCATCTCTTTAGTCATTATTTCCTCCTCATCTACATACTAGTCTACTATCATTGTATTGTATCTGCCCTCCTCTCTCTTCCAATGCGAACCTCTTGATGCTAAACAAAGGTGAAAGAAATGAGTTATTATTAACTTAATCCAACAATGAAAGGCCTACCCAATCAAAATCAAAGGAAAGAATTAAAGAATGATAAGATTAACACATTTCATGTAATAACAATCATCTACTCCTTTATATATCAATCAATGAACCATATATAATCAATCACATAATAAACCATAGAATAAACCTAATGTTTGAAAAAATGACAAAAAAGAGAAGAAAGAAACGATGATGGCAATGCCCATCACCAATCGATTCTATCCTTCTATAACTACTACCATAACAACAGAGGGCAAAGAGAGGGGGAAAGAAACAAAGAAAAAAGAAAAGAAAAGAAAAGAGGATAATAAATATAAACGAATTGGTGATATTATCAAAATGGCTCTGACTATGCAATGTGAGAGTGATTTGTCTATGGAGAGACTGATTTACGTATGAGCATTGATGAAGGTGATTTAGGTGATGAAACTCTTGAAGCATTCGGTGATTCAATGGAAGGGACTAAAGGAAGAGTAGCTGATGACGATAATAACAGATTAGGCATCTGATATTCATCAAGGTATTTACTCATATTCACTTCATAGAGTACTTCACGATCACCTTTCTTCGCTTGGTGAAGAGATTGTTTTAACTCAACTTCAGCATTTGCCCAGTCAGGATATTCTTTCTCCAACACTTCCATATAATTTCGTTGAGATGATGAGGATGAAGGAAGAAGACGCTTAGAGGAAGTCTTCTTATTCAGTGTCTTTCTTGCTTTCGGTGACGATGTCGTAGCAGTACGAGGTAAGGGTGATGATGCAAGGATCATTCGATTTTCTTCTTCTCTTATAGCATCAGCAGTAGCAGTGCGAGGTGTAGGATGTAGCATTGGATCAAACTCTTCTGAGTAATTAAGATGGTTGAGCTTCGATGGTGTTATTGTCTCACTATAAGGCGGTAAGGTCGGAGCACTATCAGGTACTCTACCACGTTCAAGAGAGACTAATGCAGTCCCAGGAATATCAAGATCGCCCTCGCTATCATAGTCCATTGCCTCTAATTGTTGTTCGATTGAATTGAGTTGATTCGCTAGCTGCATCTCCCTCAAACGAGTAGTTGGATAATAATTAACATCAGGAATTGTTGATAATGCTGCTTGATATCTCTTTGCTTTTTCTTCTTCTTGTTTTTGATGTTCGACCATTTTATAATATCTTTGTATTTCAGCTGCATGTACATCCCATGGATCGTAGTAGAGTGGTTGACCTTTCACAGGGATGGATTTAGGAACCTCAGGCACGACACCAGATCGCTGGATGATGTCTAATTGTTGCTTCTCTTGGCAGAAAGGATGAAGTTGATTCTCAGCAACAGTTAATGATGAGAATCTGATAGTAATAGGAATGAGGTAAGATTTATGATATATTGCGTATAGAGTGTGGTTGTATCTTACCTATGGAGAAGTTCTGATAATGGTTTATCTTGTTTCACATTAATACCAGATTGTTTCAGTTTAAAGAAATGATTAGCAGGAGGATGATCTCTGTGAAAGGCTTCGTTCCATGCAGGACGATCATCATGAGTAATCTAATGAAAGAAAGAAGTCATTCATGAGAGATAAGACACCAAGAGATATAGAGTAACTTACTGGTGGAAGCATGGAAACAGTAGATTTAGAAATTTTAATATTAGGATTTGATGATGTTGAGATCCATGAGTCTTCTACTAATTCATGTTGGAGAGCTTTTTGAGTCAATTTCGAATTATGACGTGAGAGAGGATTCAATTTATGTGGTTTCTTCTTACTCCCTTTATTCCCACCATAAACAGATTCATGTCGTTTAATATTATATAATAATTCAGCTTGTTGATCTTTTGTAAAGAATAATCCTTCATAATCGAAGGGTCTTTGTTGTTGATCAGTTAATGTTGATTCTTCTAAATTTATACCATATTCATCAGAGGTTAAGCTCTTATTGGATGAGTAGTTATAGTTTTGATTAGGGTCATCGCCACTTGTACCTGGTTTCGAGAGTACTTCTTCTAATGAGACGATGGGTGGTGCATGAAGAACTTTGGCAAGGACAGCGACAGGTAATCCAATCCTCTTCTTCTGTTGTTGATGAAGATCTTGGGTAGAAGGAAGAATTTCACCTTGCTTTAATCGAAATTTCATGGTGGAAGGATGAAATGTCCTGGATGCTGAACTTGGGCGATGACCGAACGAGACTAGGACAGGTTTTGCTTTAGACTCATTGGCATAAGGACGGACACGAGGATTTGTATCAACTTGTAGAACTTCTCGCTCTGCCTTCCCGTCAGGATTAGTAATACTCCTTGGTGGAGGAATAATAGTATAGGTATGAATTCCGGAAGCTTCACGTACAATTTTATTTACTACATTAGCCTTCATTGCGATACTGCGGGTTACACCAGTATGCACAGAGATTTTATCAGATCTAGGTTTATCAACTTTTGTAACAGCATCTAATTGAGGGTTTCGATTTTTCTCAATCAGTAAACGTTGATCTTCAAGCTGTCGATCAACTGCAAATGGAGCATCACGAAGGAAATCAACTCTTGGTTTCTTATTTCTTTGCCAATAATTCTCAGATTTTAAATCATTCACTAATTCTATACTTCCCTCTTTCACTACCTGGACCATGATTGCTGTGAGATTGGCCCTGCAAGTGCTGAAAAAGAGAGATGAAAACCGATAAATAAATCCTCAATGAATCAATCGTATTCCCACAAAATGAAACGTCAAATTCCCCGAAATCTCGAAAACCGAAAAAGATATTACTTTTCCACAATTATACATCGTACGGTGGAAGATTTTCATCAATCTCAAAGAAGAGAGATGTACAATAAACTCACAATATTTTTACTTGGAACGATCGATAAACATTCTCCTTTACAAATTCTTCGAGGCCAACAAGATATTCTTCGGATTATTTGGATTTATGCTTGCTCGGAGTGGTGGGATCTACACATTCAACCCTACACAATCCCTTATGTTCCTGAGTATGGAGAAGAAGATGTTGACTTAGCAGAGATCGAGATTGATTCATCGAACATAGTTGATTTGAGAAACTACAGTATGTATAAGCGGAAGAAGCTGATGGATTGTCCATTTGCGGTCCTGCAAGATAATGTCCCGTTTCCTCCGTTGACAAATACGCCGGAACCTGTCTCAGT
Source organism: Poterioochromonas sp. DS (assembly GCA_015145745.1). NCBI lineage: Eukaryota > Synurophyceae > Ochromonadales > Ochromonadaceae > Poterioochromonas > Poterioochromonas sp. DS. Next base: position 39,511 of record VKHI01000077.1, read on the forward strand.
GAATATGATGCCTTTTGACCTTTTCGATCCAGAGGGAACCCTACCAGACTACTTGCATGGGTATATAAAGTTGATAGAGAGCTGTCGGGTGTATGTGAAGGCTTATAATGACATGTTGTACGTCAGGGGAGAGAAGACCAGACCACAACCATATGTTGATGATGACGAGGAGGAAATAGTTGTACAACAAGGGGTAGTAGTTGGAGGAGGAGGGTCAATAGAAGCGGAGGGAGAAGCATTTGAAGAGAATGAAGAGGAGGAAGAGTCTGATCCTCATCCGAAATTAGATCCCACAAATCCTAAGAATCGCATTGCTTATCTCACTGTGGACGAGAGACCAGTGTCAGAGATAGGGCAATCGCAGCGTCGAGGAGGAGTGCATGTCGAGAGTCCAGGAGCGTTGAGAGAGAAGGAAATCGCTGATAAAGGCAAATACACTCCTGATATGTGTTTCTATCATCCGTGGGGTGGAGGAACAGCAACAGACGAGTATTTAGTAGGAGGAATCTTCCTCGCCTCAAATGTGAGCGATACTACAGCAATATGGAATACTCGCATTCATGATACCTTTGGTGATGTCATAGGACCTCATGGTTCTTTGGAACGAATGAGAAGTCTCTTAGGACCACCAGCTAAACGATTAGCTGGAGGAGAACTGATCTGGCTGAGTGATCGCACTCCTCACGAATCTTTGCCGATAGAAGATGTTTCAGTGCGAAGACAGTTCTTTCGTTTAGTCGTTGGTGAAATCGCCTTCTGGTTCGCTGATCATAATACTGCTAACCCTACAGGCTATGCAGTACCGGAATCAGTGCCCATTGTGTATGGGAATAAGTTTGAGATGACAAGGATGAACAAGGTTCCGGTGGTCTGGGAGTGTGGGAATGGTGAAGAGATAAGAGTCGCGAGAGAAGAGGCAATACTGCGAGAGAGATTGTATGAGCGAGGTATTGGCTTTCTGGCAGATGAGTTATTAAAGGAAGGAGTTTATGAGACGAAGACATTTTGCACTCCTACTTGGTGGGATGTGTGGGATGGATGGTTTGATAAGAAAATTTATAATCATTTCACCCTCCGTTATCTCTCAGAAATAGCTGCGAGACTCGCTGATCAATTATGGGATGAGCATCATCATCAATGAGAACAAAAGAAAAGATCATGCACTTTGTTCAAAGGCACCAAGATGTCATAGCAGTTAGTCGGAAACTCACAATTCCTTGTTAACGAACTCTCGGGATGACCGAAATAGTTTTGGTAATATTATTTCGCTCTCTCTCTCACACACACACACACACACATTTTTTTCAATGAAAAATAACAAATGTGAGGGAAAAAAAAATACATTTAATATCCTCGGACAGAAACTAACTAGTGAGGTTTCAAAAAACACTGAAAAGATGTTATTGGAACAGTTCATTGTTGAGTTTAATGCCTTCTCTTCTTCCTATTATTGGTATTAGTATTTGACGTCTGAGTAGTCGCTACTGCAGTGGGATCATAAGTTCCAGGGAATCGTTTCTCTGGACCAAAGGTAACATTGTTTAACTTGAAAGAAGGACTTGTTCCTTGCACTTGTTGCATCATATCTAAGCAACTCTCACATGCTATCAACGTCGGAGAAGCAACAGAAGTATGCTTTAACGCTGGATCAGGTAAATCATTAACAACCTCACAATATCTCGCATATCCATACTATACATAGTGAAAAGAGAGGAAGAAAAAGAAGATAATTAAATCAAGAAACAAGGAAAGAATCTTAAGAATATACTTACTCTTTGAACAAAAGCTTCAGGACATTTAATACAAATAGAATTAGGACAAAAAATACAAAAATATTTAATTTGATCAGTACCACAACATGAACAATAATGACGTGGACAACACCATTTCTCGACTTCATCAGGTATTTTAAAACCTAAACAATCTTCATGATATACTTTTAAACAACGTTTATAGATTTTTGATGACGCTGAGGAACGTGCATTTGATGATGATGATCCTCCTCCTGTTGTCATGGTATAATCACATTCCACAACATTACCACCATCTTTACATAAGAAACAGACGTCATCAGTGACGATCTCAGGTTTCTTACTCCCTTTGCCTTTCGTTGTTGTAGTGTTCGAAGATGATAATAAAGTGTGTATATCAGAGTATAACTGATCTTGATATTCTAAATATTGTTGGAAATAATAACATTCAATACTTTGAGTATTCGATGCTGATGCTGGAGTTGTTGAGGTTTTAGATTTAGCAGAGGAAGTAGAGTTCTTTGTCTTTGACGATGAGTTTGGAGTATTAGTCACTTCTTTACTTGCTTTACCACTATTTGATCGTCGTGTTCGTTGCTGTTGTTCTTTCTTCACCGTCTTACTTGTGTCATCGCCTAATGCTTTATTTGGTGTCTCGTGACTTTCTTCATTTTTAATATATGTTTCAGACTGCTTGAAGATATTTGTTTTCACATCAGAGATTGATTTTAAAGCATCTTCAGTCTCTTGAACAACCTCAGAGGTGAGATCAGTCTCTCCCAACTTTCTTTTGTTATTCGTATTGGTCGCAGAGAGATGAGAGATATTAGCAGGGGAAGTTTCAACTGACATTTGATCATCAGTGTTGACATCATCACCATCATGATGAACTGGTTTCTCTTGTATTTCAGTGATTTCTGTCTTCACAACAATTTCCTCGTCATCTTCACTTTTCATATCTTCTTCATCGTCATCGTCTTCATCATCGTTATCTTCATCATCTTCACTTTGTGGCTCTGCTTGACTCTTAAGTGATCTGGGAGTACTACTCGCACTCGTCATACCTTTCTTAATAGGAGTGGCACTGGCACTATTCCCTTTCCCTGGAGTGTTCGCCTTCTTCACGCCGGTCCAAACACGCCATGTATCACGTGACAAGACAGGTTGGCGTGGTACTTGATTCATACAAGCCATACATTTCCAATTCGGATCCGAATTTTGTATTCTCTTGGTATATTCTTTTTTATTTAATATTTTTAATAAACATGTATTACAATAAGAACGTGGACATGATGAACATAATGTTAATGTTTCAGGTGAATCAGAACATAAACAACATATTTCTTCATTAATTTCACCAGGTAATATTAATTCATTCTCATATTGTGCAGTATCACGATATTCTTTCCAATTTTGTAAACATGTGATGCACATTAAAACAGGTAAACCATCAAATTTTATGGGTACGTATGGATGGATATAAAGATCATTGGTAAGACCGAGATTTTCGTATTCGTTTTTGCAGTAAAAGCATTTGTAATCGTTAGAAGTATTGGTGTCAGAACGAACACTACTTGCACCACTGGCAGTAGATCGTGGGGTAGTAGAACCACCTTTTAGTCCTTTCATCACGTCATTGGTTGGTAATGGGGATGAATGAGGTAATTTTAAGGAATTGGAGTCGCGATTTTTAATTGCTTCAAGGAAATCAAAGGCACTCTGAGCTTGTAATCCTTCTAACTCTTGGTGCAGGTGGAAGGGAGGATTACTCATATTATTCGGTAAAGAAGATGTCGAAGAATTTTGGTTTAAAGAAGAATAAACACCAGAATAATAGACATCACGTAAACGTGTAGCAATCTCAAGGTAATGAGTACAAATGTCCTGGCATTCTTTTTGAACTTTTAAGAAAAGATTATATTGATGCTCATCAGGGACATAAAAAGAATATTCTGTTTGTAAAGGTTCTTGGAAAAGAATTGTTCTCTTGGTATTACCTGTTGATACACAGTCAATATCAACACTAATACATCTTTCATCATCTTCATATCGAACCGAATAAATCACTTCCGAAATTTTATACAAGGCAACATAACCTGCCGCAGAAAAATTATTGCTTGTTGCTTGGACTGAAAGTAAAAGTTTTTCGTCACTAATCATCGTTTATAACTTTCTTAGCAATTAATAAATTATTTTCTTTGAACAAAGTTCTCCACAAACAAGAAATAGATGGCATCGTAAACGACCGTTTTTTCATCGTTTCCCTTCAAAAACGGTCGTATTTGTCTGTAGAAACGGTCGTATTGGTGAGTGCATTATATTATAGTTTTGGAATCATCATATCGTGAGAAAGAAAAAGAAAACTAAACATCCAGAAAAAGTAGAAACGAATAAAAATACGAACGAAAATAACAAAGAAAAATATTTCTATTTTCTATTCGGTCAAGTTGAACAACTTCAAAAATTTCTATATCAAATTTCAAAAATAAAAATATCGCAGGCTTCTATAGCCAACAAGATACAAAGGGATTCTGTTTTCGAAGTTGTTCTCCATCGATACCAAAAGAAAGAAATACTATCATTTATTTATGAATATTTTCCACATCACGAATTTTCTCCCATGCTGGTTTCCCTTCAGCATCTAATCTCCAAGCAAAGTATGCATTCTCTTTATGCATTGCTAAGAAAGGATTTGGATCATCCGTCTTCATATCAGCAAAGGTATGATTCACATCACGATGATTTGCTTCATCAGCCATCATGCACTTTAAGCAATCAACCCATAAAGCATCTTTCGGTAAGCGGTAATAGCCGATCGCCATCTGAGGAGCTGGAACTGTCGCCCAAGCAGCATGTAACTTCGTTCCAGGAGTTTGAATCTTATTAATCACATTGACATAAGTGGTACATGCAGTTTCTTCAAGATAACCAACAAAACGATGCATGGATTTTGGATGAACTAAATAAATGCTCATAAGGAAAGGTGTCATCACATATTGACCAGCCAATACCAACCAACGCGTTAAAGAAGAAGCATTAAACGTACTCAAGCAAAGCAATAAATGCATACGCTCATTTTCAGCTTCCTCTAAAAGAGTAGCAATCCATCCATGGTCTTGTTGTAAGCGACGCAAAGAGCGGAAATGACGGAATCCCGCAGCCACGAAACCTGGCACACCAGCGATAGACTCTAATAAAATCAATCGCCATTGAATAGCTCTCACAGAAGGATCTTGAGGATGATATCCAGTGAGGAAATTAAAGGTATGATAAAGGGAATACATGAGAGTATTCATAACTTTGTCAGAGAATGTTTGTGGTTTATGACGATATAAATTATTCATTTTCTCGTCGAGCTCCTCTAAAGTCCAAATATGATTCTGTTGACGACCGGTATGGTCTCCAATATGTTCCTCGTAATATTTTTCGGGGTTGGAAGGGTTTGGTTTTGCTTGCAAAGGATGAGGACGCGGAGAAACGCGGAAATGAATGTTGGTGGTTGTGTCTAAATCATCTTTTCCAACAGTGGTAATAAGTCTAATACCATTCGTAGAAGCAGGTGCTCTGGTTAAACCAGCAAACTTCGTTGCAACAACTTTTTTAGGAACAAGAGCACGAAACATCCTTTATAAAATCAACTTCAATTTTCAAAATAATTCAACAAAGTGAAAGTACACAAAGTATCTAAAGTTAAACAAGTTTTTTTTTTTATATCAATTTGAATTCGTTGCAATTAAATTGTGATTTGCAAAAGTCCAATGAAATGTAATGGAATC
>VKHI01000077.1:51633-88656 GCA_015145745.1 Poterioochromonas sp. DS
CTCTTTTCTTGCACTAACAGCATCTTGCCCTCATGTAAAACAATGCAACCAACTCCTACTTGATGAGATGCATTGGGAGGAAGACGACTCTCTCCTTCTGCAAGCCAATGTGTTAGCATTACATACTGCTTCTCCGCATGATGGAAAGTAAATCCCTTGCGAACAGCGATCGGAATGAAAGAGCTCTTCTCTAAAGGAACTTTAATCCAAACACCTCTTCTATTCGTCTTTCGCCATTCTTCAAGGCTGTGATCCAGCATCCTTTCGAAATTCTCGTCCGTATCGGGTAAAGATTTGCTACTCACGATGACACCATCATACCTGTCTTCAGTGAATGGCAAAAGATCGGAGGAAACAACGGTGGCAGTAGGTTCAAATCCAGACATAGTTTAAAGAGATCAGTAAAGGTGAGATTGACGACTTGTTATAGAGTTCTATGGGGATTTTTGTCTTAATTTTTGTAATTGGAAGTTGAGGAATAAGCAACTATCGATAGCAATGTAAAATAATAGAAAAACAATGATTTCCAGTAACGTATAATATAGCAACTAATATTTGTGTTGTATTGTTTTGAAAGGGTTTGACAGTTCAAATGGATTATTTGCAACGATTGCAGGACTTGAAAACAATATTACAATCATTTTTCAATAAGTTTCCATCTGAAATTAAAGAAAATGATTATCATGATATGAAAAATCAGATTGAAGAATGGGGAAAATCATCCAGTGATCTTGGTAGTGATTTAGAGATAACTTTTCGTTCCATTTTTCAAGAAGATTTACTTATAAAACTATTATTAAATCAAAATAATATTGAAGATTCTTTACCTATTCATTTTATTAAATTTACTATTGATTTTGCATTACTTTATCCTAATTTATCGAATGCATTTAGTAAAATTCCTTTTTTATTAATAGAAGATTTATTAGAAGATCAAACCATTCAATATTCCAAAAAAATATGGAAAATTATTGAATCGTTAGTTGATAAGATTACTACACCAAGCTTATTCTTGAAAGGTAAGATTTCCATTGTTTCTAATATATGACTGTTCATCAGTAGTTTGTAGGGAAATTTGTTGTTTTAAAGACATGTAACTCGTTGTTAAAAAAGCTTTCCAAATCTTATGATACTGAGGTAATAGGTTTTCTTCTTTTTAAAGGAATCTTTTGATCGTTTATTGTATTTTTCTAGTTTTGTGGAAGAATTCTAATGTTTCTTGCTGCAGTGTATCCTATCTCTGAACGATCTGCTCTCAATCTATCCGGAAAGGTAAAAAGATCAATATTCTTTTTCATTCTAGTACTGATATTCTTTGTTCTATCCTATCAGATTAATGTCGCGAATCACACGTACTTCGAGAACAAGGAGAAATATGTTGAAAATGTGCACGAATTAAACAGTAAAGAATATGAGGTCGAAGGAAAAGAAAATGTAAGAAATTTTGGTTATTTCTATTAACTTTACTGATTTCAATACCTTTGGCAGGCTTCTGCAATGAAAGTGGTTGGAGAGGATGGAGAAGAGATAGATGAAATGAATCTTCCTTTTGTGATCACCTATGACTTATATGAGAGCTTTTGGAAACTCCAGGTTAGGATCTCATCCACAATTGATTCCAATTTTTCTTTTGTTTGAACTATTATTCGTTTCAGTCATTTTTTGCCTCAGATTTCAAAGCTCTTGATACAACAACAGCGAATGTATGGAATGATTTCATGGAAAATGCGAAGAAAGTCTTTGATATCCTGACTCATAGTTTCAAATCCAATAATAAAGTCAAAACTGAGAATGCTCATCCTAATGGTAGTAATCATACGAATAATACTGGAGGAGGAAGCATTGCCGGCAATGAAAGTACTCAAGATTACTTTGGCTGTAAATATCTAACATCATCACAGGTGATTTCTTCTATTTTTCTTTCGCTCCTTTCGTTCTTGTTGATCATGAATTCTTTTAATAGTTATTTTCATTACAATTGAAAGATCCTTTACTAAGAAGACAAATTGCTGTACAATTTTTGTTCTTTGCTCATTATCTCAAGTAAGAAACACGATGCCTTTATTTCCTGAAATAATGATATTCCTTCTTTGTTTAGATTGAAAGCATTATCAGTCGTGGATAATGAAACTCAAAAGCAAAAGTACGAGAAAGATTTAAAATGGATTCATGATCAATCAAAATCGTTGATAGAAACTTCATCATCTTCGAATGGTCAACAAGAGGCAAAGAATTTTCTCGAGATGATTCAAAGAATCTTTACTCGTGAAGAACATTGGATTTCATGGAAGAATCAATCATGTCCTGTATTTGAAAGAACTTCCGTCGTTGCAGACGTCGCTACCTCAGATGATGCGACAGCGAATGGTGGTGTGAAGAGAAAGTTCGATGAGATGGAAAGTGCTGAGGAGCAGAAATCGGATAATAAGGACAGCATTACATTGCCCAGTATGAGTGTTCTCTATGATAAAGCATTAAAAGATTTTGAAAACAAGAAGAAATCATATTTATTTGATTTATCAAAGGATAATATCACTGACATAGCAAAGAATCTATCTGCTAACTATCCTGATTTAAACACTCAAATTGAAGTAAGAAATCTGATATATCCTCTTCTTTCCTTTTTCTTATCGTTTATTCGAACAATTAGATGTATTTGGAAGCTGATGATCCGGAAGCAGGCATTGAAGAAGAATATCATCCCAAGAATGATCAGTAAGTCAAATATTGATTTTTTTTCTTATTTGTCTTGTGATAATTGTTGGGTTTCTGATAATGTTAGTTTATATTCTTGGAGAACACGTCGTATTTTTGCTGAGAAACATCTGACTTACTTCCAGTATATGCCTGATGGTAATTTAGGAAAGGGCTTTAGGAAGCTGAGAAATCTCCCTGAACCTGAACCTCGACCAGTGAATGACACAGACAATAATTCTCTCTCTGCACCAACAGAGGAGCTAAGTTTAGACTTAGATAAGGTGAATGATGATGCTGCAATGAGGATTGAGGAGGAAGGAGAGGCGGGAAGTGTGAAGAATGATGATCTTACCGTCACTGACATCATGGAGGAAAAGAATGAGGATGCCAGCACAAACGTGATCCCTCCTTCAAGTACAAAATCAAATCAATCTACTAAGCCGTTTGCAGAACCAGAAGATGGTGAAGAGTTAGAGGAGGTACAAGGCTCTGACGAAACAAAGATGGAAACATAAGTACATAATATAAGCTAAAATTATATTTATTCTACTTGATCTTCTCATCATAATAAATAAAGAATTCTTTATTATATCCTTTGATTATTTACAAGTTTGAAAAAGCATGAAACTCTTTCTATTTACACCCTTACTATAATATCGGTGAGATGGTGTGAAACTATTTCTCATTAATGTGCTGAATCTTCTGTTTTGTAAAGGCTTTTTGGATCATCTCATGTTTCGAATTAACTTCATAAGCGCAGTTTAGAAAGAATATACTGCTCACACTTAGAAAAGTAAAGAATCCATAGTTCAGAGCGAGATTGAGTCTTCCCTCTATATTTTGAGATTAGCTCGCAGTAAGTTTACCACATAAGAATGAAATAGCAAAAGTATCTTACTATAAAGCCTCAGTTTATGAGCAGTCATGAGAGATCCACAAGCAAATCCCCAAAGATAACCTATACCCACATGAACCAGGAATACTGGAAACTTAATCAGTCTTACTTGGTTTTACACAAGGAGTTCGATTAAAGAAATCATCCCAAGTTTTCTTCTTTGTAAATTCTTCCAATGTCTCTGCTATTGTGAGATCTTTACGATTCGTTGACATTTTAATCAAATTAATAGATAAAATAAACTAACTTCACACACAAAATAAAAAAAAGAATAACGAAGGACGGCATCCCGGCTTTAGGGATTATCCGGGTTTCTCTCTCCTTATTCGCTCGCGAGTTCTCCATAACGAAATTTCCACTGCTAAGTCAAGAGACCTAGAGAAGATTCATTTTATTTAATTTATTTGTCGAATCTTCTTATTGCTGAGACGATTTGAGAATTCTACTTTCAGACAGAAAAGAATTGCAATTTTTATATTTTTTTAAAATAGAAATGAATCCTTCGTTTAATCCTTCCTTCCAGACTGACTATGTTATGGCAACTGCTGTTCCTGTTTCTGCTCCACCGTCTAAAGGTCCACCAGCAATTAATGAAGCAGCAGCTAGAGAATATTTGACAAGTTGCAAATGGCCGACTGGCTTACAGGATACATTTTTACGTAATTTAGATAAAATTCCTATCCGCTTTTTTATTTGTGATGATTCGGGCAGTATGAGCACTGAAGATGGTCACCGTTTAATTCAAGCGTCAAGTGGAAAACAAAGTTTTATTAAATGTACACGTTGGGCTGAATTAACTTCTGCTCTTTCCTTTCATGCGACCATCGCGAAGGCTGCGAATGCACCATCACAGTTTCGTCTATTAAATGGCTCGACACCCATTACGATTGGTGATGGAACTGATTATGATGGTTCACGCTATCGCCTTTTCATGGATTTGCTTCAACAGTCACCATCTGGTGGTACACCCCTTTGCTCTCACATTAGAGATGTCATCGAGCAAATCCGTGTATTAGCACCAGAACTTCGTGCAAAAGGCCAAAAAGCTTGTGTAGTTATTGCCTCTGATGGTGAATCATCTGATGGTGATGTAGCCCAAGCACTAAAACCATTAGAACATCTTCCTGCTTGGGTTGTTATTCGTTTATGCACTGATGAAGAAAGAATTGTTAATTACTGGAATAACATCGATGATAATTTAGAATTAGAAATGGATGTATTAGATGATTTAGAAGGTGAAGCAGAAGAAATACGTGAACATAATTCATGGTTAACTTATTGTGAACCATTACATCGAATACGTGAATTTGGTATCCCAGTGAAAGAACTTGATCTCCTTGATGAAAAGGCATTAAATTTAGATCAAATTCGGTTATTTTGTGCATTATTATTTGGTGGTTCACCCGATAGTTATCCTCATCCTCAAGTTGATAATGCTGAATTTAAGGCGATGATTAAAACACAAATGAATAAGACTGGGAAGGTATTTGATCCGATATCGAAGACTCAAAGTACATGGATTAATCTTTCCAAGGTGAAAGGAGGTTCAGGTTGTGTGTTATTGTAAATACAGTGTAGAACTGAAGTTCTTTTTCCCTTATCTTCCATATTTTTGTTTCTTGTTGTGAATACCATGTATATTGCGTTCATTTCAAAATACTCGAGTGATTGTTAACTTAAAATAAAATTGAAGAAGAAAAAATACTTGGTGATTTAAGTTAACGTAAGCAACGAGAAATCCTTCTACTAAAATTTGGAACACCCTATCACGCATCAGCTCAAGCGTCAAGACATTGGGGGACTGGCGACTCGGCTACGATTGAGGCGGGACACCGATCCATTAGGGTATACTTCATTGAAACACCTTTCCTCTTCCTGTGACGGCGATCTATAGAAAGAGAATTGTTAGAATAATTGATGATGTGGTTTAAAAGAATGGAAAAGATTCAGAGAAGAAGATCAGTGGTTGGTATAGATATGGTGAATTCAGTGCCACTTTAAAGAAAGTGCCTCGTAAACACGGACCAATTGTGTTCGTCATATCTTTCATTCTCTTTCTTTCATAAACCCAATTGAAAATATTTTCTTACCTGCTTCACTGTCATCGTTAACACTTCACTGTCCCTTGCTTCTCATGATTAAGCCAATGTATCAAATACTTCTTATGCAGCATCTAGCTGATGCTTCAAGTCTCAATCCAATTTGTTTGCATTTTTATTAATTTTCATTTATTTGTGGTTGTGCAAAGGAAATGAATTTTCTCATTCAAATAGAAAACTCGCTTTTTATATAAATCGACTTTTTAATTGATTCTTGAGAGATAGGGAACCACAAACAACTGTGATATCACCGTATAACAGATTGAAGCAACGACAATGTCTGAAACAAATCAGCCATCAGAAGAACCAACGGTAAGGGAGGATCTTTGATGGGGTGGATTTTCGAAGTTTAACTCGCTTTGGTATTTGTATTTAGACTACCACAACTCAGGAAGAAACGGAGGAGAACAAAGTGTTCTATCACCCTGAAACTGGAGAAGTCATCAGTAAAAATGCTTACAAGAAATTAATGAAAGGAGGACCAGCAAAGAAGGAGAAGAAAGAAAAGCCTGCTCCTGCCCCTGCTGGCGAAAAGAAAGAGAAGAAAGAGAAAAAAGTTAAGGAGCCAGAGACAATCTACACCGATGATACTCCAACCGGAGAGTTCAAAAATATTGCTGCTGTCTTTCCAGAAAGCTATCAACCAAAGTATGTCGAGGCTGCCTGGCAGGCGTGGTGGGAGAAGAGTGGATTCTACAAGCCTGATGTTGAAGCTGCTCTGCAGGCAGAGGAGAAGGACAAGTTCGTCATGGTTATCCCACCTCCAAACGTCACCGGTTCGCTACATCTTGGCCATGCTTTAATGAGCACTATTGAGGATGTGTTAACGCGATGGCACCGTATGAACGGCAAGGTTGCATTGTGGCTTCCTGGAGTTGATCATGCTGGTATTGCAACACAATCCGTCGTTGAAAGAATGTTAATGAAAACTGAGCAAGTAACCCGTCACCAATTAGGACGTGAAGCATTTGTTCAGAAAGTCTGGGAATGGAAGGAGAAGTATGGAAACCGTATTACCTCTCAACTTCGATTTTTAGGCGCGTCATGTGACTGGAGTCGCGAAGCCTTCACAATGGACCCTAACTTATCTCGTGCTGTTACTGAAGCCTTTGTCCGATTTCACGAAGATGGTTTATTGTACCGTGATACCAGATTGATCAATTGGTCCTGTGCCTTGCAATCCGCTTTATCTGATATTGAAGTCGATTTCGTGGATTTAAAGGAACCAACATTCCTTGCTGTTCCAAACCACAAGGCCCAAGAGAAGTATGAATTTGGTACAATTACTTCCTTCGCCTATAAGGTTGATGGTACCGATGAGGAGATCGTCGTTGCAACTACTCGTCTGGAGACCATGTTAGGTGATACCGCTGTTGCTGTTCATCCAGAGGATCCTCGATATACTCATTTACATGGAAAGTTCCTGAAACATCCATTCGTTGATCGTAAAATCCCTATCATTACTGATGCTGTGTTAGTCGATATGTCTTTCGGTACTGGTGCAGTGAAAGTTACCCCAGCCCATGATCCTAACGATTATACATGCGGCAAAAGAAATAATTTAGACTTTATTATCATCTTTACTGAAGATGGTAAGATTGCTTCTAATGGTGGTAAATTTGCTGGTTTAATGAGATACGATGCACGTGTTGCCATGGAAAAGGAGTTACAAGCTTTAGGATTATTCCGCGGTAAAGCACCAAATCCTATGCGTTTAGGTTTATGCTCTCGTACCAGTGATATTATTGAGCCAATGTTAACCCCTCAGTGGTACGTCAACTGTACTGATATGGCTCGAAGATCTGTTGAGGCTGTTCGTAACGGTGATTTGAAGATTTTACCACAAGCACATGAACAGACTTGGTACTTTTGGTTGGAAAACATTCGCGATTGGTGCATCTCTCGTCAATTGTGGTGGGGTCATCGTATCCCTGCTTACTTCGTTCGTTTAGCTGGTGAAGATGCAAGCACTGTTGATCAGAACGATCCAGCTCGAAGTGATAGATGGTTTGTTGGACGAACCGAAGCAGAGGCAAGAGCCAAGGCAGCTGCAAAGTTAGGTGTTGATGGAGCAACTTTAACTCTCTCCCAAGATGAGGATGTGTTAGATACTTGGTTTAGCTCCGGTTTATTCCCATTTTCAGTGTTTGGATGGCCTGAGGAAACTGTTGACCTGAAGGCATTCTTCCCAACTTCACTCTTAGAGACCGGTTTAGATATTCTTTTCTTCTGGGTTGCCAGAATGGTTATGATGTCTCTCCAACTCACCAATCAATTACCTTTCAAGACTGTCTATTTACACGCAATGGTCAGAGATAAGTATGGTCGCAAGATGTCAAAGGCATTAGGAAATGTGATTGATCCATTAGAAGTCATTAATGGTTGCACATTAGAAACCTTGCTTCAGAAGATTCACGAGGGAAACCTTCCTCAGAAAGAGGTAAGACATATTTATTGTCGTGGACAGGTGGGTAGTTTGTGGGATGATTGAAAGAAAGAGAATGAAAGATATGACGAACACAATTGGTCCGTGTTTACGAGGCACTTTCTTTAAAGTGGCACTGAATTCACCATATCTATACCAACCACTGATCTTCTTCTCCACATCTTTCTTTCATCTCACGAATTCCTGCTTTGTGCCCTCAATTCTTTTTCTCACGGATTTAACCTTATTGTTTCTGTTTTAGGTTGTTAAAGCTGTGGAAGGTCAAACCGCTGATTTCCCTAATGGTATTCAAGAATGTGGTGCCGACGCTTTAAGATTTGGTCTCCTTGCCTATACCGCCCAGGGTCGTGATATTAATCTTGATATTCAACGTGTTGTTGGATATCGTCAATTCTGTAATAAAATTTGGAATGCATTTAAATTTGCTACCATGTACGTCAATGATTTTATTCCAGTCTATGGTATGAATCGTCAAATTTTATATTCCATTGATGTTAGTAAACGTGATCGATTTATCTTATCACGATTAAATCAAACAACAAATGAATGTATTATATCATTACAGAATTATTCATTTGCTAATGCAACGACAGCATTATTTTCATTCTTTTTATATGATTTCTGTGATGTTTATTTAGAATTAGTTAAGCCAGTCTTTTCTAATACATCAGAAGATAATTATAATCGTCGTCGTATTGCTCAAGCAACGATCTATACTGTATTAGAGCAATACTTACGTTTATTACATCCATTCATGCCTTTTGTTACTGAAGAATTATGGCAAAGATTACCAAATAGACGTCAATTTACTACCGCAGAAACAATTATGCTTGCTGCATATCCAAAGGATCATGATGAATGGACTGATTTAGAGACTGAGAGAGATATGGTCATTGTGAAAGATTTAATTCACTCTGCCCGTTCTTTAAGAACACAGTACAAGATTGCCAATCATGTAAAGGCTGATTTTTATTTCAAGACTGATTCTGCCTCTGTGAAGCAAGCTGTGTTGAGTCAAGCAGATGATTTCTGTACTTTGGCAAAGGGAACTTTCCTCGAGTACATTGAATTGGCTGAAGGGCAAGCTCTTCCAAAGGGTTACTGCATTGCTGTGGTGTCCGACCAATTGTCGTTATTAGTCAATCTGACTGGTTTGATTGACGTGGAAACTGAATTAGTTCGTCTGAGTAAGGAAGTTGAAAGGTAAGTACTATAGACGAATGTGTTTACGATGAAGCTTATTGTTGTATGTAGATTGACTCCAATGATTCAAAGTTATCAACGAAAGATCTCTGTGAAAGACTATGAGAATAAAGTACCTGAGGACGTACGAAAAGCAAATGCAGAGAAATTGAATTCTTATCAAACAGAGATGGATGAGACATTAAAGGCGATTAAGATGTTTGAATCAATGAAGATATAAAAAACAAACCCAAATAATGAATAATCTAAAGTAATTGAGACATAGAATATCTCTGTCAGCGGTGTAATAATGCAAATAAACTTATCAATCTTTCGAACGACAATATCATTAATTCAGACTTATAACAGAGAAATAACAGAATTGGCACCGCCTTATAAAATTTGAAGTCTTCATACATCCACAACAAGACAGCTCACCTGTGCATTGACCAACGAAAAGGTATAATGGCGGGGAAAGCACAGTCTCTTTTGCACTGCCTATGCGTCTCGACGGTGCTTGCAAATCTCGAGGAGTCATTTCTTCGCACTTTTGGTCGTAGTCATAACCGCCTCAGGTCTCCAAGCTTTGCAGCCTCTAGTCAATAGAATAGTCGATTGTCAGAGGGCATTTTTTTTTATGATGATTGCTATAAGAAACTGATTTAATTTGGTTTTGATTTGAGGTGATGTTAACTTATATTTGATCCAGTTGATGAAATGATACCATTTTGAAAGTAAAAGAGACACAACGAAAGACCTATTCACATAGAACATATTGCCCTCTGCCACACAGACAAGAAAAATTTGAGTGTATACACCCCAGCACTTTTTGCTGAGTAACAGATCAAATCAACAATGGAAATGCGATGGAAGAAAAATAGGCAGAAGACAATATAAGAACTCAAAAAAAAGAAACAAAAACAAAAACAAAAACAAAAACATAAAGAAAGGCAAAAATAATTTAAAAACTTAACAACATTGAAAGAGCGGTGTTTTGCGCACCTTTCACTCAAGATCATGATCCTCATGATCGAATATTTTTAAATGTTTTGAGAGAGTTCAGCAGATTCTGTCTCATCTTCAGAAATCTCCATCACTTGAGAGGATGATGACATATGATCAGAGTTTCGACTGTTACTTAAACCCATTACCACTTCAATAAATAATTTCTCTTCTGCTTGTAATGGAACAACTTTTTCAAGGATTTGGATCGTTCGAAACAATTGTTCCGCTTGATCAATCAGATTTAAAACACGAGGGAAATTAGCAATCTTCTGATGATTAACAATCTTCTTCATGAAAGCAGTACGAGTATCAAATCTATACAACAAAATTAGGATCTTGTGAAAGGAAAATGAAGGAATAACTGCTTACCCGGTAAGTTTATCATGTTTCTTTAAGATTTTACTAAAACCATCATAATTAAGAATAGCAAAATTTTCAACAACTAACATATCACGATAAAAATTTACACATGCAGTAAGTAATCTTGCCCAACCACCTGTTTTATCAAATATATCTGATACATTATTCTTCTCTCTTAATAATAAATATGCATTCCAAATACGATCCCAACGAATACAAGATTCAATCTCTAAACGATTAAAAAAGACATTCGTCTTTTTCACTTCTTTATGAAGACGAGAAAAGAATTGTCTTTCTTCATTTGACTTTGAAATTTCTTCTACTTCTCTCTCATGGCTGTGGCTGTGAATAACAGTTGAAGGTGGTTGAATATTCCCTGAATAACTGACAATTACAGGCTGTTTTGGACATTGATCATGACTTGATCCTATGATACTATGTATCAATTTCTTTAAAAACTTGTAGTTAATCCAATAAGGTCTAGGAAAGAAGAGTGGTTGAAGAAATTCTAGAACATATCAAATAAGACTTACCCCCACTCGGGATTCGCAGATTCGATGGCCGATCTCAAGTCCTTTCCAAATTTCATCGATTGGAATGATTTGGTTCCAAAACGCGAGTGGTAAGTTTGATATAGAGTCTTATGTCTTTAAAATCCAATGAATATGATGAATCTTGAGAAGATCAACAGCTTTTTCTTAATTTGACGCTGAGTGTGTCGCCACACAAACTCTTTTCTTTTAACTTTACGACATACCGAGATCTCTCACTCAATTTGGATCAATCCAACCTTTTTCTCTCTCTGCTGCTTGAATCACTCTTGCTGGCTACTCTTCTTGCTGGGGGCGGATTCGCAATCTACTTCAACATCAACTAACAAGTACAACAAAATATCGAATACAATTAATTCGCAATGAGTGTTTACACTTGTATTTTTACTAGTGTTCCTCGAGCAGGTCAACCGTCGTTGCTATCCACGATTGTTGGATTGAAACGCATGATTCAAAGCAGAGATGCTGGAGTACAATTCAATCCACCAATCGCAGTTTATAACAATCCTGGGCAATTTGTATATCCCGGAGGAGGAGTAAATCAAGGTGAGAATCCGCTTGATGCAGCGTTGAGAGAGTTCCGCGAAGAGACAGGAGTTAACTTCGCATTAAACCAGCAGCGAACCCAGGTACATTTAAATCCAAATTATAACTTCCCAGTTAGACTTCAAGCGATGAATGGTTTCTCGTGTGCCTACATCAAAACTCAAACATTGCAAGACCTTCAAGTTTTGACTGGTATTGTTCAGGCGAACATCAATGTGAATTTTCCAGTAAGTGATGAGCTTCAAGGTGCTCAAATACTTCAGCTTCAAGATTACACTCCTCGTGTAGCAACCCAGGCGATCATAAATTATTGTAATCAAAATCGTGTCCCGCTACGAACTCTTCGTACCCTTGCTCAATGGAGAGCTTTCCTCAATGGTGGTCAAATCGCTGTCCCTTCTCCAGTGCCCACGACTCAGGGTGGAGTTGGAGCAAATCGTACTGGAGTTTTAGAGTTTAGTCAGCAATGTTATGACATGGGGCCTTTCATGAACTTCATTCGGGATCCGAACCCTCCTGTAAACTTTGATTTCCCACCTCCCAACAGACAATACTCTTTTCTCAAGCAAAATAATGAGCAATTGCCAAGTCGCTTTTCAACCGATTGGTTTTCCCAGATTTCTGAAAATATTCGAGCTATGGACGCAATCATGTAGTTCCTCTGCTTTCTATTTTTCTCACAGGAGTTTATTTCTCAAAAGTTCTGAAACTTTCTTTTTTGACATGCATTTTTCACTTAATTCAAATGTTCTTAATTTTAATAATAAATTACTTGACTCTAATTAATAAACTAGCAATAAACCTACCTTCCAAGAAAAATAAAGCTAATATCGAGCTTTTTCTTTATTTTACATCGAGGGTATTAAATCGTCGAATGAATAGTCTACCTGATGTTATTATTCAAAATATTCAAACTTTCTTATTGTTTGATGATTATCATTATTTCTTAAATGCTTCTCAGAAATTATTTGGTGAACTCAAAAGAAAGACCATTTATTTTAACCTGAATCAGAGATGGAGTAATAAATATGTCCAAGATTTCCAATTCCAAAGACTTCTCTTAAGCAAGGTGGAGGATGGATGGAGTCAGATTGCAGTTCGTCCAGCAAGTTTGTTTGCAAAAATAGAAATTCCTCATGGTCTTCCCATCCATAAGGTCATTACCAGTCCTTTCTGTAAACTTCCAGTCAATCAATGGAATAACTTTAAGTCAATCAAATGTAATTACAATGCACAGGATTCGGAGATTCCACCTCTTTTTAATGTGAGAGAAGCTGAAATACACGTTACGGGTATAACAATTGATTTGACTCCTTTCAAGTCTCTGTCAGTTCTCAGCGTACAAACAGGTCACGTAAGCTTATCGGTGAAAGGTATAGAGGCTATCGCCGAAATACCAGATCTTACTCTAGGAAATTTTGAGAATATAACAGATTTCTCAATGTTAGCAAGTCAAAGAACTTTAAGAATTCTTTCCTGTCCTGGATTAACCGATGTAAGTTGCTTTACATACATTTGTAAATTACTACTCAGTTATTGTCCTAATGTTACTGACGTGAGTGCATTGAAGGGTGTGTATGATCTCGGAATTCATTATTGTAATGGAGTCAAAGATATTTCAAGATTAGGAAATCATTATCGAATAAGCCTCATCCATCTTAACAAGGATATTACGGATTTTGATTGTTTACTTCATATTCCTCATGTTTATTTAAATGGATGTTCCATCAAAAGTGTGAATGCCTTACGATATGCTAAATCAGTGTCTATCTATGACTGTGAGGATATTGTTGAATTGAGTCCATTGAGAAATGTGAAAAAAGTTCGCATTACTGCACAGAGAAAGTTAATAGGGCTCGAGGAGTTAGGAGGAGTGTCTGAATTAACAGTTATTCTTGACAAGGCGATTATAGATGACGAGAGGATCTCATATCTGAAGAATAGACGATTAAAGCTTAGAAATCTTAATGTAACTGGATTATCGGTATTTTCAAAGATGATTCAACATCTAACTATTGTCGAGAGCAATGTCTTCGCTGAATTTATTCACCAAGGCCAAGGATCATTGTTACAGCATCTCATTTCACTTAATCTCGAAAGATCCCCTGTTGAAAATTTACAAGGGCTCGAAGATATCCCAGTTATTCGATTATCCTTCTGTTCCGCTCTAAGAACTGTCAAAGGTTTGGGTAGAAACAGATGTGTTGAATTGCGATACTGCAATGAGTTGCGCGATGTTAGCAGTTTAGCCACAGTTCCTATCGTCACAATTGTCGCATGTACGTCATTAAACGAGAAGAAGTGTGAATGTTTGAAGAATGTTCCTCGATTGAAGATACTACCAGTGATCTGAACCTTTTGATCACTCTCTTTGTTAATCGTTAATTAAAGTAAATTAAACTAATATTAGAAATGATCAGAAAAGCCTAGCTGCACCAAGACACAATCTTCTATAAGCTTAAACGAAGAATCTGTGTTCTTTAGTCTCTCACAATATTCCTTCACATTACGATCAGCTGTTCCTGGTTGAAGGAAAAACCATCTAAATCCTAAATTATAACCCTCCTCTATGACTTCTCTCGTAACAGCCGGTGGGGTGATAATACTGACTCCAGTAAGGGAGATATCAGAAGTAGAGAAACCTTCAGCGAACTTTGTTAATGATTCTTTAGTTCGAACTCCTTCGATTTCTTCAACTTTTTTATTAACTGGAGTGGCAGCTAAGGACTTTTGTTGGTATGCTCGTAGAACCTTATTGCCAAACTTTGTTCGATCAGTTGAAGCACCAACAACAGCAAACTTTGATAACTTGAAAAACTGCTTAATATCATTCGCACTCATTGTCGTATGAAGTCGCTTATAAGGCAATAAATTTAAAGCGTGAATAGAAGATGAGATTGTGAAGGAAGAGCAACTTCGAAACATTAAAATCAAGTTGGTAATCGCTATCAATGATAATAAGATAAATCCTTTCAAGAATTCTCTCATAATATCTTAAATTAAGCAATTGCTTATACACCAGCCTCATAGAAGTCATTCAACAATCAGTAGGTGATGAGAATGAAGCTATTTTCAATTAATTTTCCGGTATTATTGATTCTATTTGGTGTTCTTTCTGTTGCTTTGGGTAGTGAAGAAGCGATTAAAAATGTTGCACCAAACGGAAAGACAAGAAAAACTAATTTAACCCCGATTGAACATGTGATTATTCTGATGTTAGAGAATCGTAGTTTTGATCATATGATTGGGTTTTTAAAGAAGCAAAATCCTGAAATTAACGGATGCTTACCAAATGATGCCGCTTGCTCCAATCCAGATAAAGTTTCTGCTGAGACTCAAACTTTCTACACTGTAGATGATACTGCAGTTTATCAACAAGCCAGCCCCGATCATTCCATTCATGGAACTACCTTCCAAATTTACGGAAAAACTACTGATGATGGACCAGCAACTATGCAAGGGTTTATTGAATCCTATGCGGCTCGAACTGATTCAGGAGAATCGGTGATGAAATGCTTCTCCCCTGAGCATGTCCCAGTCCTTGCCAATCTTACTATGGAGTACACCCTTTTCGATGGATGGTTTGTCTCTGTTCCAGGTCCAACCATGCCAAATCGTGCATATGCGGGAAGCGCTTCAAGTCATGGTATGGGAACATCTAACATTGAAATGATTGCTAAAGGATTACCACAAAAGACAATGTTTCGACAAATCGAAGAAATGGGTTTAGATTATCGTATTTATTTTGAACAAATTCCACCATTACTAATGTTTAAAGATTTAAGACATAAAGATGCTCGCCCACGTTATGGTAGTTTAAAGAAGTTTTATCAAGATGTTCAAGCAGGTGATTTACCACAATTAACATGGTTAGATCCCATTTATTATAATGATGGATTAAGATTAGCATCTGATCAACATCCAGATCATGACGTTTCGATTGGGGATCAATTAATTAAAGATATTTATGAAGCTGTTCGTAATGGTCCTAAGTGGAATTCTACTGCGCTTATTATTACTTATGATGAACATGGTGGATTCTTTGATCATGTTCCTCCATTAGATGAAGGTGTACCTAGCCCTGATGATATTGAGTGTGTAGATGACGGACCTTTCAACTTTGATCGTTTAGGTGTTCGTGTTCCTACGATTGTTGTCTCTCCTTGGGTAAAGAAAGGTGCTGTTATTCATCCTCCTTCTTCTACAGGTGCTCAATATGAACATTCTTCCTTTGCTGCAACTATTGTTCATAAATTATTTCAATCTGAAAATGCACTTCTTCCTAAACCAGATTATTTGAATAAGCGTGATGCATGGGCTGCTACCTTTGAATCCATTTTCACCGAACTATCTGCACCTCGTGATGATTGCCCAATTGCCACACCTTCTGTGAATCGAGAGGTTCATCTCGCGGCTTTACCTAAACAAGATGGTTCTTTGCTTGTGAGTGACTTTCAGAGAGATTTAATTGCTCTTGCTGCTGGCATTAATGATGACTCTTCTTTTGATTTTGATGCTACTAAGGATTGGACTGAGGCACAAGCAGCTAGATATGTTGCAAAGAAGGTGAACCAGTTCTTCGATTCTGAAATAGTGGCAGAGAAATAAAGTGAATCCGATGATTTAAATTGTTATTAAGAAATTGAAAGAATTTATTTTTCTTTGTTTATTTCTTATGTTTTGAAGTTTAGTCATTACTATTTTTTTTTTGTCATATTAATGATTAAACTTCTTCTCATTCCTTCTTTTGTAGAGTATCCTATAACGAGCGCTTTTAGTTAGTAGAGATCATGAAAGGCTGGTAAATCGAGAGTGAGTGCTTAAGCTCATCCATTTTATTTCATCGACAATGCTTTTTATTGCTCTTTCTTTCCTCTTGTTGACTTCTTTTTCTTTTGTAAAATCATCGAAAGAAGTTTTTGTATTGAATAATGCGAATAATCGATCAAGTGAAGGAATGAATGGTATATTGCCATTATCTAATTATATGTACTTAAAAGCACTCTATACTTTCACGCATGGAGAAAATTGGTATGATACTCATGGTTGGAACTTTACTGACTACCGGAATAATAGTCCTTGTTTACAGGGATGGTTTGGTATTGTTGCATATCCTCTTGGAGTTGATGGAAGTTGTCTAATAATACAAATTGCCCTTGAAAACAATAATTTAAGAGGAATTTTACCTTCAATTCTTGCTAATTTTACTGGTTTACAAGTATTGTCAGTTATTAAAAATCATCTCTATGGCCCATTACCAATAATTCGAGATTGTCCAATGTTAAGAAATCTTGTCTTGTCAGATAATGCTTTTACTGGACCCATTCCTAGTAACATGCTTTACGATGACGATAAGAATAATACTGGAAATAATACAAATTCCTTTTTAGACACATTAAAATTACAATATATACAATTCTCTAATAATCATTTAACCAATACATTACCATCATGGATATATTCCATCAAATCATTATATCGTTTATCATTAGATCATAATGATTTGACTGGTACAATATCTCATGAAATTATTAATTTAATGAATATTAATTTAATCTATTTGAATAATAATCGATTTTCTGGTACATTACCAATAGATTTCCTTTTTTTAAAACGATTAAGTGCTTTTGTAATTACTAGTAATTTCTTATCTGGTACAATCAAATTACCATCATCACTAATGAACCCTACATCACTTCGTATATTAAACATTGCAGATAATAATTTTGAAGGTCTTTTACCTTCGGTTGAAGGGTTAACGAAAATATTTCAAGTTGTTTTCTATTCTAACTACTTTAGCGGTACAATAGATAAATCTTATTGTAATTTTAAAGGTCCACGATTATCGTTAAGTGATAATCTATTAAGTGGTACAGTACCATCATGTATTTGGAAAAATAATTTAATTCAATTAGAATTAGATTATAATCAGTTTCATGGTTCTGTTGATTTCCCTGTACCAGATGCTAGTAATTTCAAGTCATTTAAGACGCGTTTCCTTTCTCTTGGTTATAATTATTTTTCTGGTACCTTTCCCTGGCATATTTTATATTATCCTGATTTATATGGTGTTTCTGCATCTAATAATTGTTTTTCTAATGATATATCTTCTTTTCATTGTAATCAAACCATTAGTGAGTCTGTTCATGTATCTAGTTCTATTCATATTGATAATTTATATTCTTTAAAACGTTGTCATTCGAAGAAGAAGAAAAAGTCTTTTAATATTTTCGTTAACAATCAACGTCGTTCTTTTGGAGGTAAGTTCCCTGCTTGTTTACTTCTAACCACTAAGATCAATGAAATCTTTGCTTCGGGGAATGGATTTACTGGGACAATTCCTTCCAATTCATTTATAATCGATCGACCATCTCCTCTCAATTTAAATCTTTCTTATAATTATCTTACAGGAACAATACCATTAATAACATCAAATTTTCATAGTTTAGATCTTTCTTATAATAAATTTTATGGAAATATTAATATTAATAATACTCTTCATTATTCATTTCTAAAGAATAATAGTTCTTTAATATTAAAGAAAAATCGTCTTTCTGGTAAAATGAATATTATACAATCGATTGATTATTATGATAAAATCGAGATTGCTGAAGGGAATATGTTGGATTGTAAGAGTATAATCCCCCAAAAAGATCCATTTATTAATGTCTATACATGTGAATCAACAACTTTAGATAATAGTTTAATTGTTTTTTTAATTTCATTTACCTTCGTAATTGTGATTATTCTGTTCTATTCCTATTGTTTCGTCATCAATAGCTTTCCTTTCAGTTTAAGTCTTTTTCGATCACCTGATCTTCAGTCTTTCTCTTCCTTTGTTGCCTTGCGGCGTTATTTCATCTTGATTCAAAATATTCTTCTCTATTGCTTGATTAGTATGGGAATACTCGTACTCGTTCTTCTTCCATCTTATATCTTCGGTCAGATGAATGATGTAGCGAAAAGCAAGAAATTTGCAAATATTTATCGATGGATGATTACAAGTGTTTATATTCGAGGATCAGTGTTCACTATTCTAATTTTAGTTGTTCTTTTGAGTTTAATAGTTCTTCTTCCATTAACTCTTAGTAAAGGAGGTGGATTAGAGTTTAAAGCAAGAAATCAGTCTGATCGAACAAAATTTACATCTAACTGGAAGATTAATTGTTTAGTATATCTATTTTACCTACTTATATTCATGCTCAATGGTTTCGTTTCTTTCTCAATTTACACGTTCTATCTACTGGACATTAACAATCGAACAAATGATGAAGTGCGCTTGTCAGGTGAGATGGAGGTAGTGTTGGTTCAGATAGGATTAGCTTTGTATAATGTGATATGGAATAGATATGTATCGGTGTTTGTGTTGAGGTATTTGAGGAGGATGTCGAAGGGGTTGAGACTATGTGGTAGTAGGGAAGGGTGGTGGGAGTATGAGTATGGGTTGATTTTATTATTGATGAATAGTGTAATAGGGCCATGGTTGAGTGTGATGTTGAGAGATGAATCATGTTTTGAGAAGTTATTACTTTCAGATCGAAATATTATGACTCCTATAGGCTTCTTTGAATATGAAGAAGAGGGTATGAGTCATTCTCATATTTCTCATGAAAAGGTCTCATTTTCTTTACCTTTTTTCTATTATTTTGATTGTGGTTCAAAACTTATGTCTAGTATTACCCCTATTCTTTTATATACTTATTCGTTTCAATTTTTCTTCATTATATTTTCTCTTCTTTTGAATGATTTTATTAGGAAGTATAATAATTTTTCGAAAAACTATATACAATTGTTTCAAGCTAGTTCTACAGAGAATCTAATTTATGCTGACTACAGTCAGAATATTGCTTTAGATCTTTGTATTGTCCTTTGCTTTGGAATACATCACCCTTTTCTCGGCGTAGCAGTTATTATTAAAATTGTATTTGAATTAATTGTACAACGAAGAAAATTGTCTGAATATATCCATGGGACGGAGGTTATTTCGGTTCAGCGTGAAGTTGAATTAGAGTTCAATCCCATTTCTTCCGCTTTAGACAAGTCAGACCATAGTGTTGAGAATCAGCAACTCGAAAGAAGATCAGAAGAATTCAAGTCGAGTGAAGTCCAATCCAGTAGTAGTTCATCTTATTATTTGGTCACAGAAATTAAAGAAGGTTCCCAAGCTACTTTAAACATGGAAAATCTAGCAATTTTAGACAAAGCATTGAGCTGCACTCCTTATTGTACGACTAGTGGTATTTGGATGATCGTCAATCTCAGTTTACTATTTAATACAATCATTTTGTTTGATATTGTTGGCGATGTATCAGGAGCAGAAACAGCTCTTTGGGTGCCGATCTTCATCACATTGTTGATTTTAATAGGTTTTGTATTTCGAATAGTCAATTATTTTTTTTGCAGTTGTAGACGAATATCTCTTCATCATTTCATTTACAGCTCTCCAAATACTCAAGATTTCCGAGAGTATGAACTCATTTAAATTTACACAGCCGTCGATGTCATTTTGAATATAGAAAACGAGGAAATGGCAAAACAAAAACTTATCTAGTTTAGAATTGTTTCAAATAGTCAAGAATTTGTACTTCGCTAATCACATTACCTCGATACCTCTATACCTCTGTTAACTTCAATTTTCTTATTTTACACTCTACCTATTCCTCCTTTCTTCCTCTGCTCAAGTCAAAAGATATGTGAAGATAATAATAAGATATACATATATCAGATATCTTTATGAGATAGTATTATTAATCAATTACTATTATTGTTGTAAAGTAAAGGTTGAGATTTCTTTTAGTTGAAATGGTAAAGAAATGTCAAATGTTTCTACAAGTTCAACAAAAAAGACACTTTCATGGCATGAATATTTATTTTTAAAAGATTTTTATACTTTAACGCGCGGCGATCAATGGAAAAGGAATGATGGATGGGATTTTAGTGATTATCATTCAAAAAATCCATGCCAACAGAAGTGGTTTGGGCTCCTCATCAATGTTGAACAATGCAGAATTCTTTCTATTGAATTGCCATCGAATAATTTAAAGGGTAAACTTCCCCAAGACTTTTCAAATATGACATCGGTAATCTCAATTATTCTCTACCGTAATGAATTATCTGGTTCTTTACCAGTTCTTCTCAATTGCACCATCTTAAGCTCTCTTGACATTTCTTCGAATTCTTTGTCAGGTACAATACCTGAAACAATGTTTGATAGGAATAGCAAAGTATTAAATAATGTAAATTTGAACTTTAATCGATTATTTGGTACACTTCCTTCTTGGATTTCTTCGATACGATCATTACGATACCTCAAGCTCACAGGGAATCATTTAAGTGGTGAATTCCCAAAGATAAATTATCCATTAAAACAATTATTGATTGAATCAAATCATTTTCATGGGAATATTCAAAATATTTTTAATTCCTATAAACATTTAAGAACATTTGCAGCAGATAGTAATTTCTTTACGGGAACTGTAAGTGCAGAGATGATCCAGTACGTGAATAGATTTAGTGTTGCACATAATAAGCTTCATGGATTACTTCCTACCATAGCTTCAAAGTCTATTGTATCTTTATCTTATGAATCTAATTATTTTTCTGGTACGATACCATTAGAACATTGCTGGAGGCAGATTGTTTCATTAATATTCAGTGACAATATATTAACTGGTACGATACCTCCCTGTCTTTGGAACTTACCCGTTAATATGAGACTTCATTTAGATCATAATTATTTACACGGTCCAGTGAATATATTAAGTTTTATAAACGTACCTTATTTTTCGATTAGTATTGGTTCAAACTTTCTCACCGGTCCTTTTCCTCATTCCATCCTGCGATCACCACGCCTTACCGACTTTCAAGCTTCAGAGAATTGTTTTTCTAAACCTTTTCCTCATGATTTTAATTGTAATAATATTTCAGGACATTTACATTTCTTAGATGCACATGTTCTTTACTCACCTCAACGATGTTTGAAAAATAATTTCAAAATGTTAAAATATGATCATACTTTTGGTGGAAAATTTCCACAATGTCTTTTAGAATTGAATCACCTGAAAGAGATTATTTTATCTGGAAATAGATTCACGGGAAGTTTATCAAATTCATTGTCAATAATAAATTCAAGTTTATTAACATTAAATTTATCATATAATTACTTAACTGGTTCAATTCCATCAACTTTACTTCAAATTGGAATAAGAAATCTTGATTTATCCTATAATAAATTCATTGGAATTGTGAAGAGTATAGGAAAACCAAAATACACACAAAACACTTCTTTACCTTCTTCAATTAACCTGAAACATAATCGATTATCAGGTGCTATCCTTACCAGTGAAATGAATCAATATGATCGCATTGAAATCTTACAAGGAAATATGTTTGATTGTATTAATAATAATATGATGCCATTGAATGATCTCTACAGTAGTCGCTATATCTGTGAATCATTATTACTTGATTACAGTAGTTATTCTTATTGCATTGTCATTCTCTTTCACGTTTTTCTCTTGCTTTTTGTCTTGGTTCTATATCTATTTAAATTTATTAACATCAAAACATTATTTTCTTTAAAATGGTTTAAACTAGTGAAAGAAACTCAAAAGAATTACTTACTTCTTACCTCGATGATACAAATTCGTAAATATTGTTTAATAATGATATTTATATTATTAGGATATTTATTAATATTTTCATTCTATTGTCAAAGGAAATTAACTAATATTAAAACATGGTCCTTCACAGATATTTATAATAAAGGATCCCTATCATCTATTACAATGATAGTTACTTTATTCTTTAGCATTCTTATATTCTCTGCATTAACGAGAAACAAAAATCAAAAGAAAGAAGATACGGGAAGATTAGAAAAAGATGCAGCCTCTATTTCATCATCGAACTCTCCTTGGAAGATCGGAGGAATTTACGCTCTGATATTTGTCTTTAATGCCTCTTTATCCATCTACCTAAATCATTTATACATATTTTTCCTGAACGATCAAATTAGTGACACGACGAAAGACGAATCTTTTCTAGTTTTATCCCCTAATATGGAGGTGATGTTGTTTCAGATAGGATTAGCTTTTTATAATGTGGTATGGAATAGATATGTGTTGGTGTTTGTGTTGAGGTATTTGAGGAGGATGTTGAAGGGATTGAGACTATCCGGTAGTAGGGAAGGGTGGTGGGAGTATGAGTATGGGTTGATGTTATTATTGATGAATAGTGTAATAGGACCATGGTTGAGTGTGATGTTGAGAGATGAATCATGTTTTGAGAAATTATTATTTTCAAAGCGTAAATTTATAACAACATATCAAGATCCTTATCTTCACCATGATCTAACCAATGAAGGACATCTATTGAATAGTAATTCTGTGACCTCACCAATGCCTTTCTTTTATTATTATGAATGTGGTTCTAAACTTCTCTCTACTTATCTTCCTATTTACTTCTATCAATATTCATGGTTATTTCTTTTTACTAGTGTAGACTTCTTCTTGAATAATTCTTTGTCACTTTCCAGACTTTCTGATACCTCACGTGACATTGTACAGTCGTTGAGTTCTCATTTGATTGTTCTTTATTGTTTTGGGATTCATTATCCTTTCTTTGGAGTCATAGTACTCTTACAATTCTTTATTGAAGCAACTATTTTACTTACTAAAATGAATCATGCTACTACTATCAACTTATTTGGAGTAAAAGAAAGTGAGATGATCTCAATAAGAAATGAAAAGAATCTTGAGGAAGATGTAGATGAAGAAGCAGAAGATTCCCATGATTCAGAAGAACAAGCATTAATCATCAAGAAACATCCAAATCGTTTCGTGACAGAAGTGTCAGATGCTGTTCGAACTAGTTTGATGAGTTCAAAGCTATCTTATACTCTGGATCGGGATTACTTCACCGCATCTTCACTCGCAATGATCGTTTATACGGCATTACTGTTTCATGTCATCATAGTCTATGATATGATAGGAGATGATGGAAAGACAGTGTTCCCTGTGACTTGGATGCCAATCGTTCTTAGCTTGTTTATTGTTGGAGGAATAGTCGTAAGATTACTATCTGTAGGATGGAAGTGCTACATAGAGTTCTTTGCATTTCCTCGGTAAATAGATTTGGTATATAATTTTTTGTAGTAATATTAGGGTATCTAGTTTAAAGAAGGTTAGATAGGTTTGTTATTGTTAGTATTCAGTAGTTGTTAGTTAGTTGTTAGAAGAGTAGAATAGATTAGTTGTATTAGTATAACTTAGAACATGTTTGAGTAATTTAGTAAATCACCAAAAGGTTTTAAATGAGTCGATTATCGTCATCATTTCTAACACTTTCATATTCTTCTCCACTCTCTCTTCTGACAGACCTCACTGTTCTTCTTCTTCTTCTTGGATTCCATATTAACTCAAAGAAGAGATGAATGATCAAAGCAATCAAGAATAACATAATGATAAATAATAATCCAGCGATAACTCCTCTTTCATCAGCTATCATATCATAGAAAATGATTGAATTAAAAAGAATCGAACAATACATTATCTGCCAAGAATATAGAAGAATTGAATTTTCTTCATCTTCATTCTTCTTCCTCTTCTTGTTACGGTTCAATGACTCTGCGTCTAACTTCAGCTCATTGTGTTCCTTCTCACTACTCGAACTTTCTGAATCGAATAAACTCAAGCTTTCCTCTTCAGTTAAACTCGCGTGATGAGGTGCATTTACTACATCAAACGAAACTAATTCTACATCTCTTTCTGTTTGTTCTGATCGATATAAATCATCATGAAAGAAGGAGAAGCTATACAATTCCAGAATCATCTTTACTATCACTAACAATGAGAAAAATGGAGAATGAATCCCATAACAAAGAAGAAAAGTTAAATCCAACAACAGATAAATATTGAAATTCATCGAATCGTGAACTAATATTCGCCATTTAATCTGAAAATAACGAAAGAGAGACATCATCAAACCATTTGCAACACTTTCAAATAAATAAACAATGATCCAAACTGGTAAATATGTTGTGATTATCGTCCATCCACATGTATTATAATAAAGAAATGGTAAGGAAAAAGCGGTGCGACGATGACATATTTTAGCGGCAGCTGTGGTATCTTTAATACATTCAACTGATCCTATCACTCGGTTCACCTCTTTTCGACCATATAATAGACCTTCAAAGCATGATTCATCTTTCATGATCACACTTAACCATGGCCCTATCACACTATTCATCAATAATAGCATCAACCCATACTCATACTCCCAATGCTTTCTTTTTTCCTTTTTTCGTAAGCATTTCAACACCAATCTCAGCACATACCTGTTCCATACTATATTAAACAAAGCTAACCCTATTTGAATTAGTAATACTTCCATCTCTCCGGATAAACCCAATCCCAAGCCTTTTCCAGTGTTCAATATCTTAACGTAGTATAAATTGATGGACATGGAAATAATAGCATTGAGGAAGAAGGCGAAGAGGTTCGGTCCAAGTAATAGTGCAAGATCGATTTTCACTTTACTTCTCTCTTCTAAGCGATTCTTCCAACCTTGCAATAAAAACACCGCCAGAAGATTCAACAAAACTAATGATGAAGCGACTGCGATGCTTATCCATCCTCCTCTCAAATAAACACTACTAAACGTCCAATCAAATGATTCTTGATAAAACTTCCATTTCAAATTATTGGATGTTTGAAAGAAATAATACAACGGTAATAAATCAAACAATACTCCTAATAAGTAGAAAATACAGAAATAAGATAAACTCTGGATAATATCAACATTGTTCACGACGAGTCTCCTCAAACAATAAAGAATAGAGGAAATGCAAAACGTAAAGGATAATAGAGTAATTAATTTATAATCAGAATAAAATGATGTCTGACAAATTTGAGAGGAAAAGGTTTGATGAGATGACCAAAGCTTTCGATCATTACATCGAAAGAGATTTCCTTTAAGAACATCGATCTTAAGACTAGTCTCTCGAAGGTTTATAGCATCCTTCTTGTTCAAAGAAAATCGATTATTTCGTAAAGCAATTGAATATTCTTCGTCGCTACCATTAAAACCAAGCTTTGGAATTTGCCCGTGAAGTTTGTTGTAAGAGAGGTCGAGATTGTGAAGGGAAACATTTCTTGATGGAGCAGGGATTGTTCCAGTTAAATAGTTGTAAGATAAATTGATCTTCTGCAGCGAGAAAAGGTGGTCATGAGGTAAAGTTCCGGTGAATCCATTCCCTGTCATAGACACTTCCACCTCCACACCAGAAAGTAGACAAGCTGGGAGAGATCCTCCAAAAGAATGCGTTTTCTGAAAGAGATAATGGTTATTACACGAATAAGGTGAATATAAACCATCCAGATTAAGATATATTAATGGTTCTTCAAGCCTCGTTGAGAGATACTGATGATTACAAATAAACTTATTCAAACCACCTTTCAAGCAATTAGATGGAGCAGAAATTGCTCTTATCTTCGGAAGATAAAAGACTTCAATTGGAAATGATCCACTGAATTGATTAAACCCAAAAGAAAGTATCTCTATTTTAACATCATTTAGATAACTACTAGAAGTATTAGGAAAAGACAATGGACCATGAAACATATTGTAATCTAATTCTAATGTTGTAAGACGAAAAGCACGAAATAAACAAGACGGAATTGTACCCGTTAGTCTATTATCAGCTACTGACAAGATTACCAGAGAATGTATTTGACAAATGGTAGGAGAAATCGTTCCAGTAAAGTAGTTGGAAGTCAAGCGAAGCTCAGATGGTTCATCCAACAAAGGGATTGAACCATCGAAATTGTTATCAGCGATACTGAACCAAGTTACCTTAATATATGGTACTGATCCTGAAAAGAAGTTATTATCAGCAGAGAATATATTGAGATGACGAAAGGAGACCATGGAAGTTGGTAAAGTACCATAAAATCGATTATTACTGATTGAAAGGTAACGTAAGGTTATCAAATTACCAATTTGTGGCGATAATGTTCCACTCAGGTGATTGTTATCTAGAGAAATTAGTTTTAATCTGGACAAAGTATACAGCCAATCAGGGAGAGTCCCAGATAACCGATTATACTCTAATTCAAGCGTCTGAACAGTCGATGTATTGATAAACATCTCTGAGGATATGGAACCAGAGAAGGAATTATTCCGGAGATTAACTACCTGTAAGAAGGGCATGTTTTGAAAAGATGGTAAACTACCATATAGAAGGTTTGATGGTATATTAATCGTTATTAAGCCTGAGAAGTTTGAAAAAGATGAAGGAAGTAAACCATACATGTTATTTCTCGACAAAGTGATCGATGATATCTTACACGTAAGAAAACCAGAAATCGTAATACCATACCAATCATTTATACAAGGATTATTCCTAGAAATATTTGTAAAATCCCAATTAGTTTTCGTTATCCAGAACGGTCCATTCGTTTTATCAAAGATTTCTTGAAGGGTAAACCATTCTTCTTCAGGGAAAGTCTTTGAAGACATGAAACAATTCAAGTTTTGCAAAGGTTCACGAATAAATCGATCGATGAACCAACAAACAACCAATTGAGAACGTCTAAAGCAAGTTCCCTCTTATTACTCTGACTCTTGTGACGTAAATTTAATAATAGAAGAGAATTAATCAATTGATTAATTGTATTCAGTTCATTTATTCGAAAATTCATTGTCGTCGATTGATTGATATTTATTTATCCATTTCTATGATCAAGGTTTTCTTTCTTTCAATATTGGTCTAAATGAAAAATGATGAAATTCTTTTGTTTTAAGTTTGAGAAATGAAAGAATTATAAAAAGAAAAAAAAAAGTTTTATAGTAATAATGTTAGAGAAGTGAGAATATCAATGTTTATTGAATAAGTATTTATCTTGCTTTATTGTTTATCTTTGCTTGAGTTACAAGGTAAAAACAAACAATTGCACATGAAGAAAAAAAAATCAAAATTGAGAAGAAAAAATAAAAGGAAAAGAAAATCAATTAAAAACACGAAGGAGAAGAAGAAAAGGAAGCAGAAAAGATGTACGAATAAACCACCACGACCAAATAACTCTCTTATCACTTTCTCTTTTTCTTCCTTCTCTCACTCTCTCCTATTTAAACATGCACACGAATAACATAAATATTTTCAACACATAAGAATTCAAATGGTAATAATACTCTTTGAATTAAATGATAATGTTCTTTATCAACACATTTCCCTCCTAATTTTTTAATTACTTCTATTCTAATCAATGAATTACATACTTTTGCAATTCCTGCAATTTCTTCACATGTAAAACCTGGCCTCGCTTCTAATAATAAATCAGTTACTTTTAATTTATCAAGATTTGAAGCAATAATACTATAAATAAGTTCTAATTCTTTAATTGTAAGAAGATCAGATGAATTTTGTTGTAACCATACTTGTAATTCTCCTAATGGATAATAACTTGTACGTAATAGATTGAATAAGCTACCGATTCCACTATAATTCTTCGATTGACTAATGGATGGAGTAAATTCTGATTGTTCCGTAGGATCTAAGACAGGAGAGACAAAATCTGGAAGAGGAATATGCACTGTCTCTGAAATGGTTGGTCTCCAATCAGCAGGGAGGGCAGAAGGTGTGTTAGTAGTCTTCTCTTTCGCATCTTCCGTGTTCTGGTGTAAAGGAGAGGTGGGAGTTTCCTCCACAACAACGACACGAGGTAAAAGAGCAAAGGGCATAATAATTGTAGGATTACTAGAGCCGAAGGTTGTGCAAACAGTTAATTGAATGTAATGCTTACAAGAGATTAAGGTTCCTTCCACGTCATAGCAGTCGGATGATCCTATTGTTCCATGCACTGCAAAGCGACGAGAATCCAACACCTCCTTCAATTGTTGCAATGTAGTAGTGTCAACAATATACTCACCAATAACACCACCATTCTGATTTTTCAAATCTCGTAATACAACAGGTGAGGTGTGTAGTTGTAAAGTGTTTTTATCTAATCGAGAATGATATAATGTCTTTGTTAAGGTTCTCTTTCGTCCTGACGCAGTCCAGTTAACTTCCTCGATCGCTGATATTTCGATTGCTTTAATATCAGTGGATGATAGATTATTCACAAGATAACTGACATCAAACTCATCACCACTATGTAAAGAAGCAGTTGGAGTGAACATACTTAATATCACATTACCTCGTTCCATACAACAACAAAAGTGAATCTTTTGTTGGACAGGTAGAGTATAAACTGGGAATTGTTGTTGTAATATTTGACTGGTGAGAGGTGAAGGGAAGATGCGTACTGGTAGTTTATACTCAACATCCCACTTAAAGATTCCTTTACGATGTAACTTTGTTTCAATATAATAGCCAATGGTACAATCACCACCATTTTCACCAGATAAAATTGCACTTAATGAACTTGGTAATCCAAGTGGTAAAGCGATTTTAAAAGGGTATTCATATTGACCAGCCGACACTTTACCGTCACTAAAAGTGGCAATGATAAAACTCAACTCAAAGAAACGACAATGGCTCCGAATATAATGCTGTGCTGCACTATTTTTATCATGGGTTGTATATTTAGCACACGTATTTTCTTGTCCAATCATTCGAAGAACAAGGCAATCTGTAGTAACCTCATCTTTCGCAACCGACAAATAGATTTTACCTGTAATATCACTTCCTGGGGTAACATATGACTGATCAATAGCCACTCCCAGTGTAGCATTTTTTTGTCCCATTGCTAATCTAATGTTATTTACAAAGGAATTGAAAAGATCTCGATGATTGTTGATTGCTTTCACTGATTGGTTGGGGAAGCGTCAAATAAAGATAAGATTCGAGATTGTCCTTTTTACTATTTTACGTTATAAGGCTTCTCAAAGATTCGAACTATATTTATTGAAGCAATTCTTAATAAAATAAGCAGTATAATGAGGTCCTACAGCCCATCTTACTAATTGTTCCATATAATCTTGTAAAAATATCTTCTTAATCTCATGATAATAAGAATCTGTTTCCTTTGTATTACCACGACTAGTGAATTGTCGGAACATAGCATTCATATTCAAGATAGCTACTTGAATGGATTGAC
Organism: Poterioochromonas sp. DS; assembly: GCA_015145745.1. NCBI lineage: Eukaryota > Synurophyceae > Ochromonadales > Ochromonadaceae > Poterioochromonas > Poterioochromonas sp. DS. The sequence goes on from VKHI01000077.1 coordinate 81,516, forward strand.
TATGATTGGAAACAAGTTGTTGGAATTGAATATCTCTAGCTTTCACTGTCTCTGTCCAATGATTTAATTTGTCTTCTTTCGCATCTTCAACGTTGCCTTCATCGTCTGTTGGAGTTGTCAGATCATGGCAAAAGTAATCGGCTTGAATATGACTCAAAGATTTAATTAACGTCGCTTCTAAGGGAGCGAAGCGGGATTCATATAACTCCTCGGCAAATTTCACTGCACTGTAAATTTCTGATAACGGAGTGGAGGGGGATGCTTCCAATGCAGCGAATGATTCAAACAAATGCTGGAAGAAATACTGAATCACTCTCATACGATCATAACGCGATGATCGGAATTCTCCGAATGGAACCTTTTGCCAGTAAATTTCAGAAAGTGCTGCCTCTGTAGTTGAAGGGGATAAAATACTCAACGATAAGGATAATGACAAACTCTCAACATAATGAGTCCAGTAAGGAGGGATATAGAGAACATCACCCGGTTTAACAATCACTTCGTAAGCTTTTGTATTCTCTGCATTCACCTTCGGGAATGAATAGTGAATCTTTGAAGAGTTTCGAGGGAGATGGAATGGCACCTGTGATTGCCGATAAGAGTAATGGATGTTAGGGAAGGAGTACAAATCTGTAGCAGGTGGGAAGAGGTAAAACCGCTTAACGCCTTGTAGTTGTATAAACATATTATGCTGCGTGTCATAATGAGATTGTGAGATTACTCCAGGATGAGACATCCAAATCATTGGACGCCAAAAGTCTAAATCGTATTCATCATCTTCGTCGTCTTCTTTATCAAGATCTTTCTCACTTGAAGTTTTATTAAATTTATTATTCATCTCTTCATTATCCCCTTCGTTCTTGACTCGAAGATTCTTCTCTTGAATAATAAAATACTCCCAGCCAGTTGTCTTCTTCTTCTTGTTCTGTGACAGGGAAGGTGCTGAGTAATGGTGATCCACAGTTGCAGCTGTTTCAAATTCTTTCTCTAAGTACTCTAACTCATCTGTCCAATAAAGCCAAGTCTTTTCTTGGAACGTGGATTGAATAAATTGCAATAAAGTGACATTAATGTATGCCAATGGAAGGTCGTGGTTCGAGCCAAGCATTCCACCTTTATCTCTTTCTTGACCGAGAAGGAAGACCGGTGAACTCCACTGATAGCGACAGTTTGATAGCGATATATTCTTATCTTGAGCCTTCGCAAAGAAATCCCAACGGAAAATTGGCCATTGATCAATGAGTTTATCATCGACAAGAAGTGTGGGAGTGTGTTTCTGAATGAGATCTTCATACTGGCTCTGACGCTCCTTAAAATTCGCAGATAGCTTTAGAATAGGTAATGGATTTGAATTAAGACCGATCCATCCGTCCTCCAACGCTGTAATCGTTTTCTTTTTCAAGAGTTCCTCGAATTCTCCGTCTTGCTCTGATGTGAGAGGAGATTCTGAAAAGTCAGGTTGCTTCGGCTTTTTCGATCCTTTCTTTGAGTGAGTGCTTGGTTTAGGCTTTTCAGTCCTATCTACTTCCGTGTCACTGATTGGAAGATCAACCGGAGGGACGGCAGACAGTACATAAGAATAAGCAGCAACAAAAAACGCCAAGATTGCAACTGTGACCGATATTAAACCAACCTTTGTATTTAAGAATTTTAGCACCTTGTTCCCTCCCTTCAAAGATTCAGAAGATGATCCTTTCATCTTCTTATTTGCTGCATAATTTCCTTTCTTCATCTTCGCACTGACTGATTCTTATGCGACTAACGTCCTCATTTTGAGATCGATACTCTCGTAAATTTACGAACGAACAATTTGGTCGCTCAATTTAATAGGAAATAGTAAATAGTAAATGCTTGTCGAATTTCTACTTGAAGAGTTTAATACTCTTCAAGATTTATATTTGAAAACAAATGGACCATCTTGGAAAAAGAGTACTAACTGGGATTTTAGTAATAGGTCAAAGAATAATCCATGTATTAAGCCATGGTTTGGACTTGAAATACAGTCGTATGGAGATACTTGTAATATACATGCAATCCGTTTAAGTAATAACACACTTCATGGTTCTTTACCTTCCTCATTCTCGAATTTCTCAAAACTTTTTATTCTTGATCTTTCGCAGAATTATCTATTTGGTAGTTTACCAATTATGTCCAATATGTCTTTATTAACGCTCGTTTCTTTATCTGAAAATTCCTTTTCTGGGACAATACCAAATACCATGTTTGATTCTAATCAATTAAATACAATCTATTCTTTTGTTTTATCTCATAACAGTTTATCTGGTACTCTTCCTAACTGGCTATACTCCATGCATTCATTAAGGAGTATTAACTTTGATTTTAATCATTTTACTGGAATCATCTCCCCTAGTATTAGTAGTTTATCAAGACTGATTTATATATATTTGAATAATAATCGATTATCAGGTACTTTACCATCTGCTTTATCTTCTTTAACGCGACTTCATATTATTAACATTGATAACAACTTTTTCTCAGGATCTATTTCTCATGTACAATTATCTTCAACTATAATTACTTTTAGTATTGCTCAAAATAATTTCGAAGGTTCTCTCCCATTGATGAAGGTACCTAGAGTGATATTAACATCAAATTACTTGTCAGGAAGCTTGACAGAAGATATATGTCAAAAGACACTGATACAGCTTCAGATTCTTGATAATAAGTTTACAGGGACAATACCCTCATGTTTGTGGGGGTTACCTCAACTTGTTACAACTGAGCTTGATTATAACTTGTTCCATGGTCCTATTATCCTGCCAAACGAAATGCTCGATAATATCAATGATTGCCGTCTTCTTTACCTAACATTTGGATTTAACCATTTTAGTGGAGCATTTCCAAATCAACTTTTCAAATGCCCTGAGTTGAAATTAATATCAGCGCCATCTAATTGTTTTGAAGGTGGTTTTAAGAACTTTGATTGTAATAATATTTCTCAATTGTCATATCTTAATTTGGATGCATTATATTCTCCTCATAGTTGTAATAATAATCAATTAGATATATATACTTCTTGGAATTCATTTGGAGGATTTTTACCATATTGTATAATTTCGAGTTCTGATGAAGTATCCCTAGCAGGGAATGGATTTACTGGCTTTACAGGAATTATAAATGAAAATGTAGATGTCTCTCGTTATACTCCACGGAAAATTAATTTATCGCATAATTCTCTGACTGGAAGAATTCCATTACCTTTAATTTCTTCTAAACTTACACTGCAATCGCTCGATCTCTCACACAATTTGTTTCATGGTGGAATACCAAAGATGAATTTCTCCACAATTCGAGATGAGAATACTTTGATACTGAATCATAATCGATTCTCTTTTAGCCAAGAAGATGCAGATTCTCTACCGAATGCTTCATATTTAAATATTCTATCTGGAAACTTGTTCAGCTGTAAGGGGAGAGAAGCTTGGAAAGATGATGTATCTTTTTCAACTCAATCTTGTCAAACGACATTTCTCTTAGAGTATAGATTTATGGTTTTATTTGTGATCTTTCTTCTTCTGTCGTTCCTGTTTATTTTGCAGCAGTACATCTCACGGATGAGGATTGATGCAAAATCGTCTGAATCGAATAGTGCTGTTGTGTATTCACTTATACGGTCTATCTATTACTGTTTCCGATTAGTAGTTCTGATTTGGTTTCTGTTGTTTCCATTTTATTGGTTATTTAATAGTTCCGAAAATTTAAATTGGAAATCTTATGAACTCACTTATGACTGGTGGATGAGTAGCGTTTATCTCCGCGGAAGCTGGCCAGCTGTGGTTATCAGCATAGCATTAATCATCTTGAACCTTCTGACGTTGTCACAGAGATTAGCACCGCAATTAATAACTAAACACAAACGTAAGGGACAATTACATAAGAATATTTCTCTTTTCTTTGGATTGTATTTTCTCGTTTTTGTTGTAAATGTTGTCGTTTCCATGTCGATCAATCTTGCTTATGTAAGGATACTAAAAGATCAAGAGCACTTGAGATTAGGAATAGATTTGTCTAGCGAAATAGAAGTAGTGCTGATTCAAGTAGGATTAGCCTTGTATAATGTGGTTTGGAACAAGTCTGTGTTGAAGTTGGTTATGAAGTTCTTGTGGAGGAACAAGAAGGACAGTCGATGGGAATATGAGCATGGAGTGATGTTATTGCTGATCAACAGTATACTTGTACCATGCTTGAGTGTGATACTAAGAGATGAATCGTGCTTTGAGGGATTGGTGTATGGTCGAAGAGAAGTGAGTCGTATCATTGGAGAAGTCGATTGTACCGAACAGATTCTTGCAGAGAACCTTCGTATCTGTGTTCGCCGCACCTCTTTTTCTTTACCTTTTATTTATCATTATCAATGTGGTTCACAGATTTTGCGTGTATTCTCGATGGTTTGGGTCCTTTATTATTTGCTCGAAATGATTGGAAATTTATTGGTTTTATTTTTGCCGTTGTTCCGCACTAAGATTTATTCTTCTTCTTCTACTTCAAACTTTGACCTCGCGCTTATTTCTTTCGATTTTACTTTATTACTTTGCTTTGGCATTCATTTACCCTATCTATCGGTGTTAATACTGTTGAAAATGATGAGCGAATATCTGCAAATGAGTATCATTTTAAAAAATGCTAAAGATCATATATTTTTTCAAACCGAAGAAGAGATTGAGTTGACAACCTTGGAGAGCAACGTTCAAATAGAAAACAACGACTCTGAAGACGTCGGCGAAGTAACTGAAGCTCAATTTAAGAACCAAACTGTAGAAAACCTAGGAAGGAAAACCATTATTCTTGGGAAAGACAGCAGTCTGAATTACTCAATCCAAATCATGCTTACCTCAGTTATTTTCAATTCTGTCATTTTATTTGATATGATCGCAGAGGAAAAAGGACCAAAAGTTGGTTTATTGCTCATCGGATGTCTCACGATTGTGTTAACGGCTGCATCCTTCTTTTGTGCAGTCCTTCAGCGAAAGTGGCCAAACGAGAGAAATCTAGGTTACAGACAAGTCGAGAACGAAGATAATGGCCACTAAAATGTGCAGTGGATGAAATCAAACAATACTTTGAAATTTAAAAACCGACAACATGAGAAAAAACAAAACACTTCAGAATATATCTATGTAACTTCTACCATTTCATATTCATTTTGATTCGATGGCTTTCTTTCTTGACATAAATACTTCCAGAAACAGATTCTACTCAATAAAAGTCCTAAACCAAACATAACTATCAATACTAAAAATATAATTGGTATAAAGAATGCAATTTCATATCCCACTTCATCCCCAACCATATCAAACACAATGATGAAATGAAAAATCAAAATACATGAAATACAACACCACTGTCCAAACTGAGATAATTCGAAGCTATTCTTATCATCATCTACTTCATTCCTCAAAACCGAATCAATTTCTTCCGAATTATGATCAGAGTCAGTTAAAACTGTGTTAGGAATTGGATTCGCAGTAGATTCGTAACTTTGAGAAATTAAAGAAATTCCTGCTGAGGACACAAGAGGGATTGCTTGCAGAAAATAATCAACAATCATTATAAATGTTATCATCAAACACAACAAAGGGAAGTGTACTCCATAGCAGATCAATAGACAAAGATGTAGTAATAAACTGGTTTTTAATTCGCAGACCTGATATTTCAACTTCCCAAAAATTTGAAATAGGAAAGAAAGAAGAGTCGAGAGAAAAGACAGGATGAGATATATCGCAAAATAGTAAATCCAGGTAGGGATAAAAGTAGATAATAATTTAGAACCACAATCATAATAATATAAGAAAGGCATGCTATAAGAAACTCCTTTATCACAAAGTTTAAAATGTGGATTCGAAACACTCATATAGTAATCGCATTCAGCCGAGCCAAGAATAAGAAAACTTGATCTTGGTGAAAGTAATAACTTCTCAAAACATGATTCATCTCTCAACATCACACTCAACCAGGGTCCTATCACACTATTCATCAATAATAACATTAACCCATACTCATACTCCCACAACCCTTTCTTACTACCACATAGCCTCAATCCCTTCGACATCCTCCTCAAATACCTCAACACAAAGACCAATACATATCTATTCCATATCACATTATACAAAGCTAATCCTATCTGAACCAACACTACCTCCATCTCACCAGATATCCTAATATCATTTCTTGTTCTATTATTTAAGACGTTGACGTAAAAAGTGTTGATGGAAATAGAAACAGTAGCATTGAGAATGAAGATTAAAATATAAGACCCTGTAATCAAAAATCTAAACCTTATATCTGTCTGCGTCGTGGTGGTATCCTTTTCTGGAATTACTAAAATATCTCTAAATTTGAAAAGAAAGAGGAATATTACAACCAATAGAACGATAATAATGATGCTAGCAGGTCGAAGTCCTTTCAAGTAAACACTACTCACATTCCAATGATAAATATCTTCGTATGCGTTTATCAAAGGATTATTAAAATGATTAAAAATAATGTAAACTGGCAATAGAATCAAAAGAAAAATGATAGAAGCAGTTAATACGAAGTCAATTTCTTTGGTCGAATAAAAGCCGTTGAGTCGAGTTGAATCCATAAATCCATGCATTGAGTCGAATAAGATCGCACTTGAGATAACCAGTACGATAACTATCACTATGGTCGTTAGAAATCCATAAATGCTGTAATCTAAAGAGTTTGACCCACACATATATACATCCGAAAAACTGTCACGGTGAGGAATAAAACTATTTTGCGCAAAGATATTGCCTTCTAATACCTCTAATCGATTAAGCAGACTCGCATTCGTTGAAATTCTCAAGTTTCCCGATAAGCGGTTCTTCTTTAGTACAAGACTGGTATTCGATGATCTGGGAACATTAGTAGCACTCCATTGGTGATTAATTCGACCGTGAAATTTGTTGTATGACAAATCTAACATGGAAAAAGGAACTTCCAGTAAAGCTGTTGGAATGGTCCCAGTCAGATAATTGTATGATAGATTTAAGCGTTGCTGAAAATCGTTCAGATAATTTCTATTGGTTCTCTCAAACAGTATGCTTCCCGTAAAGCCATTCCCCGTTGCAGAAATCTCAACGATTTTGGAAGATAAGAGACACATAGGAAACTGTCC
>VKHI01000078.1:6829-26757 GCA_015145745.1 Poterioochromonas sp. DS
TTATTAATTTGTAGAATCGAATATCCTTCTAACCATCCAGTAAAATGTAGACGATTCTTCTTTTCATTTTTTTTGTGTGTTTCTTTTCTTTTGTAGTGACAGATTGATTATTTGCTTTATTCGATTTGCTGTTCGTTGTTGTTTTTTGTTGTTTTGTCTGAACATCGCTTGAAGAAATATAGATGTCATTTCGGTTTTTGGTATAATTATCCTTAGTTTTTACTTTCAGTCAATTATTGTTTTTTCATTTGTTTCTTTTCCTTATTTCCTTATTCATGAGGGATTAATTATAGAAGTATGATTCTTTGGTAACCCCATAAAAATAAGTGAATGTGAATTTCATCCCTCTCGAAGTGATGGTGTTTCAAAAGCTGATTAACTCCAAAATAATCAAAGCATCGACATATTGCAAAAGGTTAATATTACAGAGAAAATTTTTGAAACTCTTTTATGATACAGGTTTAATGTTTAATCTATTCTTTAATGATATCTAGTCTCAACTAGTACAGTCTCAATACTTCAACCAATCCCACAATATAAGATGCCAGTAGACACCATCATTATTCCCTGATTCTCCAGAATGAATAATTTGAAATCCACACTTTTGATGAGCATTCACAGATCTTTGATTCTTATCATCAACCTCTGTAATACAACACCTGTATTTACCCTTCATTGACTCAGCAAAATATTGATACAAACGATAAAATAATCCTGTTCCTCGATATTCCTTTGCAATGCACACTTGTCCGACGATGATGAAAGGTAAATCTTGTATTGGTTGCTCTTCATAAGAGAATGGTATGATTGTTTCCATTAATCCTACCAAAATAGGATGTTTTGGAGCAATTTCTTTTGTAGCTGCAAGAACATAGCCTATGACCTCTCCGTTCTCCGCTTTTGCAACAACGGAAGGTTGTGCTTCATTCATTTCTTGGAGGAACTCTATCGTGTAATCAGCGGTTAAGAACCCTCCAAGCGTCTTTTGTTCATTAGCAAGATTTTGCTTTAAGTTCTCGTTTTGTAACTTCTTAATTCCAACAATTTCATCATACTCTGTAACTCGCTTAAGTGTTATACCTTCCATCTCTTATCTATTGTAACTAATGCTTCAATATTTTCCATAAACGTGAATTTACGTACCACCATGATGAAAGTCTAAATAACTTACTAAAGAATTCTAATTCTTTTCTGTTTTCAGCTTTCCTTTCCCTTTATTTTTTTTATTAATCTAAAGAATGTAAAAGAGGAAAAAGCAACTCTTCATTGTAAATTTTCACATATTTCATATTTACAAGTTTCATTCAAAGGAACTACCAATAATAACTACTTCCCTATATACATTACACTAAACTACAACAAAAGCTAACAATAAAAATTGAATCCTTCCAATAATTTGTACTCAGAAACAAAACTGTGTTTTTATGTTTCAAGAGTAACATGGTAAGAAGCACTAAAGAAAATTCAATGTTGTTAAGCCTGTGATTCAAATCAATATAAAGCAAAGGATAATGCGAATCAAACTAATCAATGCGACACGATTTTCTTTCCACAGTTCGTTTTGAAGCAAAGGCAAAAATGAGAAGAACCGGCTATTGCAAAGGACTAGGGAAAAACAATGTGATCTAACGCCTTTGTACTGAATGATATGGCTTGAAGCTACCTTTAGTAGCAGAAATGATGAATAAAATGAAAAACAACACACGACAAAAAAAGAAAGGAAAAAACATCAAAACTACGAAAGTGAAGAAGGAAGAGACAAAGGCAAGGAAAGTGCTTTAATAGAATAATCTTATATTGCAATAACTCTAACTGCGGGACCAATTACTTGTGTAGACTTTTCTCCTTCCAAATCCACAACAATGGTCGTGTTCATAATATTCGTTGCTGCTGGAGTATAAAAAAAAGTTTTAGACATTCTTGAGAAGATCCAAGAATGAAAGACAGATATGAGAATGACGCCAATAAGGACTGCGAAAACTATTCCAACAATCTCATACATGGACAAAGCGTTGGACTTTTTCGAAGAGGATGAAGATAAAGGGTTTAATGGAGGATCGGAGATACCGATGCCCATAGCAGTATCGGAGAATTTTTGAAAATTGATGGAACCCAGGCCTGTCAATGGATCCCAACCTGATGCTGCATAAAAGCCTTCATCACAACAGGTATATGTAGAGGTGCTACTAACTCGACCACAGTTATTCTTTCCGACGGTAATATCATTAGTGAAATGAGAAGAGTATTGGTAGAGGAAAGGATTGATCCATCCCATTAATGATTTCCCTGCTGCCTTCCTCCTCTGATTCACTAATGACACCATCGCCCCAAACACTGGTGCTGATGCGGAGGTACCATCCACATATCTCGCCGTACCCGCCATGATAATGAGATATCGATGAGCGAGTAAAGAAACATCAGGATAGCCTCTTCCTGAGGAACTGTAAGGCACTTTAGTTTGTGAGGGTCGTTTATCTGTGCCCATCACTGTTTGGAAGTAATCGGCAATATGATCTTTTTGGAAATCAGGTATTGGGTAATTATTAGAAAAGCCCCCGCCAGTGGTGATACCAATACTCTTCTGTGGATTAGCCATACAAGAAATCTCTTCTTCTCCATTTTCAGGTCCCATCGTTCCTCCAATAGAAGTGACGTAAGGTGAAGTGGAAGGAAAAGCAGGATAGTATCCACAACGTGATCGGCCATAGGAAGCAATTTGATAGTTAGCAACTCCATCATCACCACTTGCTGCTATCAAAGTAGTTCCCATCACACCAAGTTTAATTGCTTCAGTATTAAACACCTGCCGTGTCGAAGCGGTAGTCGCAAGTTCATAGCCAACCCAACTAATCGAATAAACATTTGCAGGGTTCGTCATATTAGAAGCTTCAACGACGAAATTTGTAAAGGCATCGTTGATCTTTGTCGATGATTCATAATGGTAATACGTTGGGATGCCGGGAGCTACTCCCATGATGTACTGCACATCTAAGTTCGATTCCGCACAATCTGGATAGAATGTGCAAGCCAGACTTGACACGTGATCATTGTAGCCTGCAAGTGCTTGAGTCGGTAAGTTATATCGCTTCTGGAAAGTCGTCAGATCATCCGGGTTCAGATAATCCGTTCCTAGTTCCAGTACTCCATGACTCACAAGGGCTTCACTTGGCGAGATATTGCTCACACTGATGTTGTAGTAGTTCTTCAGAAAAGGCGGCGATACCTCTCCTGAGACATATGGCGCTCGGGAAGGTGCGAGGGTGGGTTGTGGGGTGGGGTTGAGGGTACCGACTGCGGCACCTCTGATCGATCTTTTCTTTGTGATTTCTCTCTCTCCTCCTCTCTTCTCATCGTCATTTATCGCCTCTACACTCTCCACCACCTTGTTCTTCCACCATGGAGCTATCTGCACCGTGTTCAGGATCGTTGTCACATGCTCATGAATCTCTGCTGGCACTGAATACGCCTCTGTCCTTATCACCTGCTTCCTCCTTCGACCTCCTGCTGACCCTCCTCCTCCTCCTCGCTTCTTCTCCATTGTTACCACATGGTCGTGATTGACTTTATCTTCTTCTGAACCCAAGTCAGGAATGTCAAATACATGGAACTTGCAGTTTAAATAGCTCTCCAGTCTCTCCACCGTCCCAGATGCGATGATATACTCTCCATGCAATGTCTCATCCTCCACCATGATCCCATTCTTCTCTAAGTCTTCCACTATCACGTTACGTCCCTCTTGGTTCTCTGTGAGTTGCACCACTTCTGCTTTCGTCCAGTGCTTGCCATAGTTGATGCTATCAGGATTGGAAATGTCGTGAAGGATGTTTGTGAGGTGATCGATATTCTTCTGTTTGACGGCAATGACAATTTGATGTCGTTGTTGGGGTGGAGCGGCATGCAGCTTCTTGAGGGAGAGAAAGTCATTCAATGTGTTAACTGTTGACTCCATGAACACATGACGCTGAATGACACCTCCCAGAATTCCTCGGTCAAGAATCTGCTGACCAAACAACATCAACTGAACGATGAATCCTATTCGAATCATGTTCAGTGAAGCTGTTTGATTTTTTTAATGTGATTATTATGGAAATGTTGTTGTTCGTGGAGGAAGTCGAGAAAGCATTTGTGCGCTGAACTGTTTGAGTTTTCCTCATTTTTGAAACTGAAAACCTGTGCACTTTCCCCATTCAAATTGACTTTCCTTACTTAAAAGTTATTTTATTTGACAGATTCAAAACAGCTACTATTTACAGTTAAGTTCTTCACGCGATACATTTTATTGAATAATGCATGAAGAACTTTTGTTTGAATTATGATTATTCGGGACAGCGTTTGATACAACAGCGGGATTGTGACTTCTGGGAGTGGGTTGATGAGATCTAGTGCCGCTTTGACTTCTGGCACTGTGAGGGGGATCTTGAAACTGCTGCGGTCTTTGACTTGCAGGAGTTTGACCGCGATTTGATCCTTGCGGTTCGTTCTGCTTCATTTCCTGATAATGCAACATCAATGCTAATTGCTGATCCATCTCTTCCTGAGTCAATCCTAACGCACCACTACTACCACCACTACCAACACCAACAACAGGCGGCTGAGCAACCACAGCTGCTGGTGCAACGTGACTGTTCGGGTTTCCTCGACTTGAGTTTGGTACACTGCCAGGCTGCGAGTGAGTTCTCTCCGCTTGTTGCATCTTCTCCTCTTCCATTTGAAGTTGCATCGCTAATAGCATATCTGAATCTATGTCAGTGCGATGCGTGGTAAGAGTTGATACGGTTGGAGTTGGTTGTTCCGTGTCATGGAGAGGTGATAGAGATTCAGAAAGCACTGAGGAAGTAGCTATTACTTGCCCTCGGGGTAAGGCTACTGTTCCTTCAATTGGTGGATTAGGTCGAGGTGTTTCTAACTGTTCAGGTTTGATCATAAACTCCGAAACCGGCTCAAAATGGGATGTATAAAAGTCAGTAGATCTATAAGATGAAAACATGTTATCAGTGATTCATGATACACAAAGGTATGATACTTACCCATTCACATTCATCAACAATTCCCACACAATTGCCTCTTGATCATAATATCCTAAATCAGTAACTAAAGAAAAAAGTTGTCCATTATAGGAAAAGATCGTACTAAAATGATTGTTACGAAAGAAAACAGCTAATTGACGATCATTCATAAATTCATATAACTTGACTAAACCAACTTCAGTTAACTGTGAAGCAGATTCATTTAAAAAATTATCAATAATAATACCTTGATGATATAATTGTTGTTCATCAATACTTAATGTTGTTAATATATTATCAATTGATGTATTCTCTTGTTGACTTTGACTATTTAAACGTTCTAATAAAGTTTTATAATCAACTAATTTATAAATCAAATGATTATATGATTTATCATTAATAACATTATTTAATTCTTCAATATGTATATCATATAACCAACCATGTAATAAAGGGATTTGTAAAGTATCAAATATCGATATTTCTTGTGTAAATTCAAATTTATTTACACCATGAAAACATACATTTAAATCAAGTCCTTTTGCTAATTTTGGTAAAATTGTTAATATATCATCAAATGTTTGTTGTATAACATCTGTTGAATGACTTTGTCGTAATCTTTCATTTTCTTCAAAGATTACTTCAGCAACCATTTGAACAATCTCTTCTAAAGAGATGTAACTTAAATCTGTTGAGATGACTAATCTACCTTTTAATAGTAGAATATTGGTAATTGCAATCAGAGGACAAGGACCATTTTTATTTTGGCATAGGATCATGACTTGACGTTGAAAGAAGGTCACTTGCTTTAATCGAAATGCTGGGACATCCATTTTCTTATTGGAACGATGAAAATTCAAGGTAATAAAATATATAGAAAATAAATAAACTCTTAGGAATGATGGATAATTTATTACTAGTCAGTGAATTCAATTAAATATTAGGAATATGAAATCCTCCGAGAAGAACGCAGAAAAAATAACTGTTTGAGGATTCTTCTTTCTCGTTACTTTACGTTGCCTTGTGGAAGTTTCTAGAAACTAAGAAATTATATTAGTAAAATTCAGAAATCCAGGTGTTTGGGATTGTAGGTTTTTCTAAAAGTTAAGTAGAAGTCAAATCTTTTGCTGACATCAACTTAGATTGAGATAGACGGTCAATTTTGCTAACTACTAAGATGAAGGCAATAGTAATTGTGGTGGTCTTCCTTGTTTGTCTGTTTCAATCATCAATTGTTTCAGGTAACCTTGAATCGTGTTGACAAGGAGTGATTAATCATCTTGAAAAGGGTTCCAGCTCAAAACAAATGCTCTTCGCATGTCTTTCAACGTTGATGAAGCTGCTCGAACACTCTCAAGAAACAAGATCTTGACCAAGGTAATTCATGATTTCATGTCCTCCCCTGTCTGTAATTCATGATCTTGTACACAGACTGCTCAATTAGGATTACTCACCAAACTTGAAAAAGCTGGATTTACACTTTCCTCCGCTGTTCCTTTACTCAAATTTGCTGATGAAAATGATTTGATTGGAGTTTTAGAATCATCTAGTGATAAAGTCTTGCCTTTACTCGCCAAGGGAATTGAACTATCACCAAAGTTATTACCTTTGGCCGCCACTGCTCTAAAGACTCCTCCTTCTGTCTTGTCCGCTGGTGCCGTAGGATCTCTTGGAGCTGCTGTTTTCCTTAATTATGTGATTCCTGATACTTCAGTTGGTAACATAGCTTTGGAGACTTTAATCACCATTCCTTTCGGTATTCTTCTCCCTGGTGGTCTCGCTGTCGGATCAGCAGTTCTCTCCAAATTGAAGTGATGTATTTCGTTCAAAATTTGTAAATAATCGCTACATTTTTGTTAATCTCTTCTGGGGTAGAATGAGTTTAGAAATTAAAACAAATACCAAGAAGTCGTGTGATACCGAATTATTTAAATTAAAAATAGGACATAACGATAGAATATCAAAATTGTAATGCAAAAAGGCTCTCGCTACCCCCGAGAGGGCCACATCAGGGAGATCAGCCAGACAACATATCATGCGATAACGAACGCGGTGGATTTAGTCACTCCGCCCTCGATTTTCAAGCAGGATAAGAACTTTGAATGTTAGTAAGGGATGAAACAGTCTTCTTTCACCAACAGGAGTGAGAGTAAATGTTCATGATCTTGGATACGATGTGAGTCGACTCCTTTCTACTGCCAGCAGCAACTTTAATTGAAAGTCCGAGAATAGAAACAATTCCAACAACACCGAAAAATTCAGTCGCATACATCACTGAAGCTCGTAAAGAGATCATTAATACTAAACCGGTAAGGATAGCGGAAATGGCAACTAGAACACCAACACATCGAGCGAGGAAAAGGACATAATCGCCTGAAGAAATGGAAGATAAGAACGGGTGCAATTCATGTGATTTGTATAAAACTTACCATGTGCCATTGGAGCTTCGTTAAAGTCATCAAGACATGCAACACAGTTGCCATTGGTGACAGTATCGTCGATTGGAGAGTTATCGTAGATTTCAGACATCTTGGAAGAGTAAGGTTTCACGGAAAGCTTCTAAATTGATTATAAAAAGGTAATCCTCTTTTTTGTTGTGATTAAATTGTGAAAGGAAACAGAGCAAGTGTCATCTGTTAAGAATTCGTTTGACATGATTCAAAGATCAAAATTCGCTCTGGGAAATTTCTTGGAAGGTTTTTTCCTCTCACAAAATTAAGCAATTCATCAAAAAAGAAATCTGATAAAATTCTCCGCAATTGCATTCCCGCCATGAAAATTGAAATTCGAGATTTGGAAAACTAGTAAAATATGATTTTGTTAAAAATCAAAATTCTTGAGAATCTCCACAAGTTTCGTTAACAAAGATTGGATTACTGTTGACCTTGCTCTGAAGCGCGGTTTAGATACAACAAAGGATTCAACTAAATACTGTGGGCTTTCTTGCTATAGACAATCAAAATTTTTCAAAAAAAATGAATATTGCTGATGCTTATTCGAATACCAAGCGCAAAAGCGCTAATTACGGTTATGCCAACTCTCTTTCAACTCTTGCTGTTTCTCAAGAGGCTGCTGACTTCTCGTCAAGTTATGATTATGTGATGGTCTTTCCAATGAAAGGAGACAATCATGATGCTCAATCCAAATATGCCAAGCATTGTATTCATGAAATGATCGGTGCAGGTCTTGAAGTTTTCCCTTACCTTTCAGTTCAGTATGATGAATTGTTGGTGATGATTCGCTGTCCGGTAAAAATTTAATAATCCTCTTTCACCCTTTCACTCACTATCTTCTGTTTTTTTTTTTATCTTTAGCATGAAATTCTGAAAGATTTCACTGATAAGATTAACTACAAGTTAAGAATTGATCCTGCCCACTTACAGTTGGTATTGGAATCTGGAAATCCTGCTGCTCGAATCAACCCAATTAATATTCGTCATGATCCTTCGATCACCCCTTACACTCCGTACGAGTACAGTAAGTGAACTTCATCTTCGATCTGCTCTTTAACTGTGTACTACTTCTCTAGTCTTCTTACAGTATGGTCGTCATCATGATCAAAAGCTTTACTATGTTCCACATGGCGCGGTTGATCCTTTTGTCAAAAGTATTCGTTTAAAGTTAACTGCTTTATTATTACGTTCACCTAAGAGACAAGGTGGATGTGGTTTAGAAATTAGTCAACTGTTACACAAGAGAAAAATTTTAGCATTTTTCCCTTTACATGATCGTCCAACAGCAAAAGCTATTCAACATAAAATTTGGGAAAGAGCTGTATGGCCTTGGAGTGTCCCAGTAGAAGATGTACGTGAATATTATGGAGAGAAAGTTGCATTATACAACGTCTTTATTGGTCATTATTCATTATGGATTTTTACACCAAGTATTATTGGTGTTGCATTTCAATTGGTTGTATGGGCTACTGTTGACTTCTCTCATCCTGTGTTACCTTTTTATAGTTTAGTGATTACTGTCTGGTCCATTTACATGTTAGAGTATTGGAAGCGACAAGAGGCAACCACTGCATTAATGTGGGGTATGTCTGATTTTGAAAAGGAAGAGCAAGATCGTCCAGAATACTTTGGTGAAACTGTGAAATCTCATATTGATGGTACTGATATTACTTATTTCCCTGCAAGTAAATCAGCTAAACGTACTCGATTAAGTCGTTCCGTTGTTTTAACTTTTATGACAATGGTTGTTGCCTTTGTTGCTGCCATTTATACCTTCCGTTGGTATTTACAGCAACGTGATGATACAGTGGAAGCCGCTAGTACTATTGCATCCATTATTAACACCATACAAATTCAAATTTTCAACTATATTTATCAAAAGGTTGCACGTAGTTTAACAGATATGGAAAATCATCGTGTTGATACAGCTTATGAAGATTCATTAATTGTGAAATTATTTGTATTTCAATTTATTAATTCGTATGCTTCCTTCTTCTTCTTAGCATTTATTGCTGGTAATTTAGACCGTCCAGATAATGCACCAATTAATTATTTAGGACAATGTGGTTCAGAAACTTGTATGGAACCATTATCTATTAACTTGGCAATTATCTTTGGTTCACGCTTAACAATTGGTAATTTTACTGATATCTTTATTCCATATTTCTTACATAAACAAAAGATTAAGAATGAAACTAAAGGTATTGCTGAAGACAAATTTATTACACCACCAGAAAAGGATTATATGTTATTAAATTATGAACCAATGATTGAAAGTATTCAAAATTATGCTGATACTGCTGTACAGTACGGTTTTAGTTTATTGTTCGTGACAGCATTACCTATTGCATCTTTTTGTTCTTTAATTAGTTGTTATTTTAAAGTGAAATTTAATGCATGGAAACTTGGTACTTTTTATCAACGTCCTGTCCCTGAAGGTGTTCAAGATATTGGTACTTGGATGACTATCTTCCAAGTTATCTCTGTGACATCTGTTGTCACCAATGCTGCTCTTGTCTGTTTTACTATGGATGTATTGTGGAAGTATTCACTTCAAGGCAGAGTTTGGTAAGTCTTCTTCTTTCTTTTGATCATAAATTTGATTTTCTTATTATCACTTGCAGGGTGTTTATGGGATTCCAATGGGTTTTGATCGCCTGTCAGTTCTTCGTCCAAGCTGTTGTTCCGGATGTACCAGAAGAGGTTGAAGTTCAACTTGCACGTAATGATTTTATTAATACTAAGGTCATTGAGAAAGTTGAAGATGAAGACTTTGGTTTGGAACCAGAACCTGAGATTCCAGATGATGATGAAGATAATGATGATGAAGAAAATAAAAAGTCTAAAGGCTGCTGTGCTCTTCCAAGTGTGAAGAAGAATACAAATGTTAAGAATTTAGCTCATGAGTATCCAGTTAGTAAATATCCTGTCGAAGTGAACCCTTCCAGTTGGCCACAACCTTTGTCAAATGATCCTAACATCACAAAAGCTCAATTATTGAGAGCGAATAGTTCTAACGCACCAAAGTTCCAGAACTATGCTTCTGATGTCGCTGCTGTTAGCAATAAGGATGACGATGGTATGATTCGCAATCCTACTGCGACCTATTATTAAATGATGGGTGAGAAGTATCCAGATAGTAGATAGTATTTATGGTATTTCAGTCTACACTCTCCTTCTTGCATTCTTTCTTTGCCGACTATTTAATCTTAGCTCTTATTTCTTTCTTTCACCTTCTTCCTCACTCTGCTGAGAATTTAGAATGGAGAAGTGATATCAGACCTCAAACCAAAACGTTTTGTTTGAAAAGCATCTTAATTATTTTTCTGTGTTTGAAGCGGAGTAGTATAGTATTTCACCCGAAAAGGTTTTGATGATGAAGTTTTTTTGTTTTTGTTTAATTATTATAATTTAAATAAAGAGTTTTCCCATAGAATAAATAGATCGGATGGATGCAACTTGATGATCGATATTCGCAACATGAATGGCTATGCTTAAAGCAAGGGCAAACATAAGTACTTATATCGTTTGAAACTAGGAGGTAACAAATAAAAGGATTCGAACATGCAAGATGAACAAAAGATAAATAAATAATAACATAACATAGAGATGATCCAGCGAAAGCGAGAATATTAGACTTCAGGGAGTTCTTCAATAATGTTTGCATTCTCCTCCAAATCCAATAGACTATCACGAGTAGGGATAGATTGGGGGTGAATTCGTCGACTAGTTAGCGTAGATGGTGTTTCCGTTTGGCGAGAGGAAGTACTGTTGCTGTTTGATTTGAGACCTTTACCAACAACCACCACCGAGCGAGATTTCCCAAACATCATTCTTCTAGAATTACTTCTAGATTCATCTCTTCTAAGAGCGGAGGATGGATTGGACGAGCTTTGGTGATTTCTGTGAAACAATCCTTGACGTTTTCTCTCGTTCGCTATAGAATAAAAGATCAAAACAAATAGAAGAAGAATCATTCAAAACTTACTTTTCATCAGATATACTTTAAATAATATTTCCTGTTCTTCTTCTGAAAATACTTGACGTGATTTAGAGTAAATACAGTAAAAAACCGTTAGAATACCAAAATAACAAGCAAATATTTTAGCGAATGTAAAATCAATACTAACATATCGAAAAAGAATATACAATAATAGCAATAATCCTAGAATACCATATATCGCACTAAATATTCCAAGTGGGTTGATGAATCCTCGAGGTAATGTCCAATATTTAATACGAAATATAATAAAACTTATTAACACAAGAATAAAAGAACAATACGTGAACATATAACCTGTGAGATACAACCTCGTTGGTATTAGCATATTAGCATATAGATCATCACGAAAATACGAAAGTAATAGAATTGAGTACCCAATGAGTGATCCAACTAGAAGTGCAATGTAAGGAATATTAGTCTCTGGAAATGTCCATCCAAAGCAGGCAGGCAACAGCTTAGATGTTCCGAGCGCTTTCAATTGTTTCGCAAATCCAAAGACATAAATCGAAACTGCTGCTAAAAGTGCAAAATACGCAAATGCTGATGCTACTCGATCATTAATGTTAAAAGTATTTGTGAAGCCGGAGTTTAATGGAGCAACAGAGACAAGTAAATTCATCGGATAACTTGGATACTGACAATAAGCAAGAAACATGAATAAAAGAGAGAAAACACTTATAAACACTAAAATACATATTATTACACGTGGTGTTGTCTTACGAGGTTCTTTTACTTCATCTGACACAAGTGGTATAATCTCAATTCCAAAGTATAGAAAAGCAACATATTGTAAAGAAACAACGGTTAATTCAGCACCATAACGGAAAGGATCATTTGTTCCATCATCAGTTAAATATTCTTTAGGGTGTTCGTGAGGAATAGATTCACCAATATAGAAAAGAAAGATGAGCATGATTAACACTGCAACAACACGCATTAAACGAAAATAATATTTTCTTCCTAAGAATTCATTCATTATTATTATTACATAAAAACCTAGCCAATAGATTGGCTCATATTTTTTATCTCCACGCATCATATAGGTAAAGTAGGCGCCTAGTTGTGCCATACCATACATTGCATAGATTATATTAGCAGTACTCTCAAACGAGCCTGCAATAAAACCAAAGTAAGGACCGAGGGTAACACGAGCAAAACCGTACATACCACCAGAAAAAGGTAATATAGAAACCATCTCAGCAATGCAAAGATGAATGGAAATAAAGACAGTGCTAAATATCAGAGTTACATAGAAGAAAGGCCAAAAACCCAGCTGTAAAGCTGCATGCCAGGCACCATAGGTTAGATTAGCAGAGGTCAAACAAACACCAAAACATAAAACATCCCAAAAGTTAGCAACGAGTAGGAATCGAGAGTTGCTAGATGGTTTCTTTCGAACTTCTTCTCTCCCAGGAGTATCTAAAGACTCTCTAAAGATTGAGTGTTCGTGGAAATCATCGATATCCTCTTGCGTATTGCTGTTCTTCCCAACCTCTCGATCTTCTAATTCTTCTAACTGAGCTAAAGATGAGAGGTCTTCAGGTTGATCTGAGCGTCGTCGAAATGGTTTCGATACAGTTTGATTCAAATCAGACCTCATCGAAGTTTCCACAGTATTATACATGATTCTAACTCTTTTTAACAATTCATTCAATTTCAACCAAATTTTCTAATCCTATTAGACGAAAGCTCCTTTTGTATTGATTCTTTTTCAAAAAAAAAACAAGACTGGGATATATATAATTGAAGCAGCAAAATGACATGAAACCACTTCCATTCTTGACAGCGGATTCAACCTACCCTGTTTTATCAAGAGTCTGTGCTAGTGAGAGTGTGGCGGATTGTCTCACTATCGAGAGTAGCAGTTTCCGCTCAAATTTTGATCATTCAATAATAATACAGTAATTGTTGTTCTATTGGCTCATTACGAATAACTAGGAATTATTAATAGTAAATGAACAAAAGAGTTTTATGAAAGAATCATCTTGTCATTCTTGTTATTATTATTCAAGATTTTTAATACAAAGATTATATCGTAAAATTAGTCATTATTATTATCATTGTCCACATTATTGTTTACAGTACTGGAATCAAATGTTTATACCGGTTTCCATTGATCATATAGAGGAGAGGAAATCTCTTGTGCGTGATATATGTAAATTAATTTCATATCTTTTCATTATTTTCATTTTCTTTCTGATTGTCATCATATTTTATATTAATTATGAACATTGGAATTTAACTGATACCATTTATTTTGTAATTTGTACAATAAGTACAGTTGGTAAGACTCAAAATGATTCACCTTTCTAACTCTCTTACACTGTGTTGTATAGGGTATGGTGAACCAGTACCATCCAATGATGGATCAAGATTATTTACAATTTTTTTCATTATTTTTGGTATCTTTGTAATATTTGCTGGTATTAAAGATTTTATTCATAATAATTTACCTGTATTAAGAGATTTTCTGTTTTGTAAATCATTTTCTCAACAAGTAACAGAAGATCTTGAGATTGGTGATTTCTATCATTATCGGAAACGATTAGTCCTTTACACTGTCTTACTATCTCTGTGGATTATTATTGGTTCTATTGCTGTGAAGGAAAATGAAGAATGGACTTGGATTGAAGCGCTCTATTTTATGATTGAAACTTCCTCGGTAATGTTCTTGTTCATACACTATTTTAACGTATTTAACTGCTTGTTCATCACTAGACTGTTGGATACGGTGATATGAAAGTCAAACGTGGAAGCACTAAGGTCTTCTTATGTGTTTATATTATCGTGTCGACCTTACTTGTTACCCTCATTATCCGGACCTTTCAAGCGAGTATGGACGAACAAGATCAGCTTGTTCTTTACGAAAAACGACTAAAGAAAATGCGAAGATTGAATACTCTTTATTCTGATTCATCTGATCCGATGAAGGATATTGAATCTCTTTATATACCAACAAGAAACTACGCTGATCAACCCATCACCACTCATCAACTCTTGTTAGATCTTCTGATTCAGTCCGGCAAGCTAGATCCTGTCACTGATATTAATCCCTGGCTTCAGGTAAGTTAGAGTTTAATTTATAGTGTGGAATCTTACATTAATAAATGTAGAAAATTAATCGAATTTCGAACGAACAAAATGAAATTACTGTCAAAGAAGTAAGAATCACTACAATTCTTTGATAAATCTGATTTTTTTTCTTTGTAATATAGGAGTTAGATGCTTTTTTATTAGAAGAGTCAAATATAGCGAAAGATAAGTTAAATCGCTTGCTGAATCAGAGGAAGTTCAGTCTTGAATCTTGGCAGCGAAGCTTTTTCCCCTGGTTATTTAAAGCACCTTCACAAGACGAAGAGAACTCTACTCATCCTCATATGATCGGAGTAGGAATACGACGACCATTAAATTTAAAATTTCCTAAAGATCGTATTCTTGGTGAAGAATCTGTGCTGGCTGATGATGAGGAGCACGCCCTCGGAAAAGATAGTCAACTTACTCAACGTATCGAAATGGTTCGATCTCCACTTCGAGCTATAAAATCTGAGGTTTCAATGAGAAATCCTAGTAATAAAGCAGGAAAGAGTAACTTAATCGCAACAAAAGGAGCAAGTCCTTATGTTCGCGTCCCAGAAGATTATGCCTCCTCTGACGCGTCTGCTGTCGATCAGTCTGATCGAGAACTTTAGAAGAAATACATATCAAAGTGGTTGTATAATAACTACAGATTGAAATTTTTCTCTTTGTTTTCCTGTTTTTATTATTTCTTGTAGTAATAGTAGTTAGTTTTGTCAAGGTTTTACTTCTTCTTTATTGATCATTTGAATAGTTTTGATTTTCTAGAAACAGCTCCATGGTTTAATGTATAATATTTGTTTTATAATATTTTAACAGTTATTGTTAAGTTAAAATCATCATTTCCTCCCACCCTCTTATCTCTCGTTCCAACTAAAGATTGATTGCATTACATTACATTACATTACGTCACAAAACAATTCGATGAAGTTCACACCAACCCACGCAGATAAAGTGAATGCCATCGAGAATAAACTAATACATTGGGTATTTTTGATCAACCTTGGATGAAACACGGGCTTCACCCTATCTTCATACGCGTGTCGGAGCTTCCTTAAATTGAATGTGGAACGTCATTTTCACTTCCTGTGCTTCACTTCTCGCGGAACATCAGCCCATCAAGTTGTTCACACAAATTCGAAGCTTTGCCTTGCTGGAGCTAAGAATTGGTATGAGAATCTTTGACTCTCCGACATTTTATCCGAAATTTTCCTTTATTTGTCTCTGAAACCTCTATTATCATCACTTTTCCGACTGATTGTACGACGACTGTCTGTCCCTCCTTAAAGAATGATTGATAAGAAAACTCAAAGAACAGTAAAGATTTGAGCCTACCTTGACGAAAGTTGATGAACTCATAGCAACTTGATCATTCACAATAACTTTCTTATCTTCGATCAACCTCAGCAGACTCGTTCTACTTATAGATAAACCACCAGATACTACTGCATCTAACCTTAAGGAATTTTCAATTAAAATCATCTATAGTTGTTCTAATCAATCATGAAAAGTCGGAAAATAGTTTTTCTGTGACCTCTTTCTCTTTCGGTTGAGCGGTCTCTGTGGCACTGGTAGTCGAACTCGTTAAAGTCCCTTTGACGGTGACCGAAGTTAGATATGAAGGGACGCCAAGAAGATCGATTTTCTTTATTTGCAAAATCTTTGCAGTTCCCTTAGCAGGAGGTTTGCTTTTCATTAGATCGTGAACCATGTCAGCGGCGAGGAAAATAAGCCAAACTTTCCTCTGTTTCATATCAATGACATCCCCCACCTACAGTCGAAAATGAGAAATGGAAAGCATAAGAACAATTTATATAACCTCTTCAACAGTTAAATCGAGTAAATCAATTATATTCTCCTTCTCTACTGGTTCGGATAAGGTGACTTCAATGCAACTGATAAAATCCGATTCTACTAATGATGTAAGGAGATCTTCCTAGGAAAAGATATCTAATAAAAATCAATATTATAATATGATATTTTTTGTACCTGCCCAGGTTTTCTAACGTCAGCAACAATAGCCTTTCGTCGAAAAGACTGTGAATATCCCCCAATTAAACGAGTTTTATAATGCCTTCCATTGGCATTTAGATGTCGCGATAGATCTTCCACACCCTTAGAAGAAAGAAATGGAGTGTAATAGAGATCCTGAAAGTCAAAGGAATCGATTTTCTCAATTAATGAAGAAAAAGAATCAGATCTTGACACTTTTTCTGACTTAACACAAATTCGCAATGAAAGCAAGCGATCTGGATCTAACTTCAATCGCTTTACGATGAATCGCTTATTTCTTGTCGAAGATAGAAAGGATTGGTTAAGATCCAACCATGATAGGCCTAAAAGAGCAAGTAATAGTATAGGAAGATAACTCATTCACAAAAAATGCGTCATCCTTGAAGAATGGGGAATTTGGGACCGTAAAGTCGCACAACTTATTGTTGGTTGGTTGATGAAATCAATTGTGAGATTGGCAGGTTGGTCCAAATTCAAGAAAATCCATCAGCTTTTCACTCGTACTTATCAAAGAACTTTATCATCGACCATGGATCAAGAGCAAATTGTTGGAATTCAGCAGTTTATTCATCCTGAGCTCCCTGGAATTTCAGGAGTGTTCAAGCAAAGATTTAGTGACTTTATTGTCCGTGAAATAACTCCAAGTCAAGATGTTGTTTACTTACGCTCAATTGATGGAAAGGAACTTGAAAGATCTATCTTTGCACCAAAGGAAAAGGAAGAAGTCGCTGTTTCTGTTGAGGAAGAAACAACCCCTAAAACTGCTTCAGAAGTTGCAACAGCGATTGTCGAAGAAATGACTGGAATTTTCCCAGATCCATCAATAATCACTGAAGAAGAGAAGAAAAGTTGTCATGCTTTTGTTGAAGCACACCATTCAAAGTCAGCTGAAGCTCCATCTGAATTCCTCGGATTCTCAACAAATGATAAAACCATTCGAAGTCAATTACACCAGATTATCAGAAAACATGCTGGGAACTTCCTTGAAACAACCTCAAAACCAGTAGATGGGAATCAAAACTCCAAAAATAATGCTTTTTACCTGTTAATCACACCAAAGAATCGTTCTGCTGCAAGTAACAACAATACAAATACCAGCAACACAAATAACTTTAGTGGACGTAAGAAAAGAAAATTCGATGAATGGCCTAAAGATTGTCCTGATTATCTACAATTTACTGTCATGAAAGAAAACATTGATACAATGAATGCTGTTTATGTTTTATCAAAACAATTGAAAATGAAAGTTGATAACATCTACTTCAATGGTACCAAGGATAAACGCGGTATTACTACTCAAAAAATGACGATTTATCATCGTAAACCATCTGATTTTAATAAAATTAATACTTTTCCTTTCCCACCTTATATAAGATGCGGTGATTTCCAATACGTTCAACAACCATGTAAATTAGGACAATTAGCAGGGAATCGTTTTGAATTAGTGATTCGTAAGATTCCATTACAGATTACCTCAGAGATTGCGAATCATACATTATCTTCTATTGGTAAAGATGGTTTTATTAATTATTTTGGTTTACAAAGATTTGGTAAAGGTGGTTGTCAAAGTCATATTATTGGTAAATATTTACTCCAATCGAATTGGTTACAATGTGTTTCATCATTATTTCATCCATCAGCTATGGATCGTGAAGATATACGTAAAGGTAAAGAGCACTATCAGAATAAAGATTATCAAAGAGCATATGAGGTACTTCCATCAACTTTAATATCAGAAAGATTAGTATTACAATCATTAATAAAGTATCCTGAAGATTATATGAATGCATTCCATAAAATATCTAAAAATATTCGATTAATTTATTTACATGCTTATCAAAGTTATTTATGGAATAAAGTAAGTAGTGAAAGAGTTAAGAAGTATGGGATTAAGGTGATAGAAGGTGATTTAGTTTTATTAACACCTAATATTTCATTAGAGGATATTCCAATTGAAGAACTTGCTGAAGAGGAGTTAGTAGTGGATGAGGTAGTGAGAGAAGGGCAAGAAGGTACAGAGAAAGCGGAAGATCCAACAAAGATGGAAGTTGTTAACAATGAAGGATCTAATAAAAAGAGTGATAAAGGAATTAATGATAATATTCATATTGTAACAAAAGAAGATATTGAACAGAATCGATTCCAAATCTCTGATGTTATCTTACCATTAATTGGTTCTGACATTTTATTCCCTCAAAATGAATTCCATGCGATGTATTTAGATTTACTTCATGTTGATGACTTATCATTGGAAATCTTTCAGAAATGTTTAGTTATCTATCGTTTGAAAGGAGGATATAGAAAGCTTATGGAATATCCTAAAAATTTGGAATGGGATTTAAAGGAATATACTCAAGACAATGAAGAGATTAATATCACCGAGTTACGTAGCTTCGTGACACCTGTCGAAAAGAGAAAGGGAAGAGAAAGTGGAGAGAAAGAGGCAGCGGTTGAGCCCACAGAAACTACTTCTCAAGTGGATGAGGTCAAGTCAGAGGAAGTACAAGTGAAAAAGGCTCTGCTTCTTAAGTTTTCGTTGTCTCCTGGATCATACGCGACAATGTTTCTGAGAGAAGTCACAAAAGAGTCTACTGAGTTTGATTATCAAACTTTCCTCATGAATCAAAAGTAACTAAACTAAGTGACGAAGACTCTGTAATAATTGAGAATTAAAGTTGTGTGTAAAATTAATTCAAGAGAAATCGAGTTTTGTAATAGTCGAGATTCTATGAAACGGGCAATCTTTTGTTATAACAGATTTAAAATTTTGTTATTGAATTGATGAAAGATGATCAGCTCAAATCATCTGATATTTATCCTGTTGTGTATTGTTCTCCTGCTCTTTTTTCTGCATGAACCCTCTTTTGTTGGACGCCGAAGGTTACTGAATGGCAAAGCTTATGTTGCAGAGAGCTGGGATGATGTCCACAGAGGAAAGAAAGTGCACAACGTTACCTCATACAAAGCCATTGAGCTTCTCAAAGTAAGAAATAAGTCATGAAACATACCATATCTTTTTAATCTTGGAAAATTAGAAATATATTCCCTTGTCTAAGCTGGAGAACGCATCGAGATCTTTCAAATCTTACCATGAAGAGGCCGAAGAGGCTGTAAAAAAGTTCCTCACATCGACTCTCTCCCTCGATATAAGCTCATCTAATCCTTCTCAACCATTAGTACTCAAGGAGAAGGACAATGCTCTTGATCTCTTTGCCTATGGTGTTAATCGATGGACTTTGGACATCCACGGCAACCGATTGTACAGTCTCGCTCATAAGAAACGGCTGAGTGAAGAAATGCAGTCCAACTTCTTCTTTTACGATGATTTATATCTTAAAGACATGTTTGATGTCGTAGCTGTAACCGGCAGAGAAGATA
>VKHI01000078.1:26857-42235 GCA_015145745.1 Poterioochromonas sp. DS
GTCCAACTTCTTCTTTTACGATGATTTATATCTTAAAGACATGTTTGATGTCGTAGCTGTAACCGGCAGAGAAGATAATGATCTGAACTACCTCAACGACTGGCGTCCAATGCTCGAAGGAATGAACTGCATCATTATTCAGCAGGGCGATCCTGATCGACTCATCACTATTCCTTCATGGCTGAAGTACCAATTATATAGCAAGCGTGAGATAGAGAGAGATCTTAGCCCTGACAATGTGTGGATGTTCGGATTCAATGGCGACACAAATAAGAACAGTATCAATGACGATGATGACCTATCGGCGATGAACTTCGGGTTATTAGTCGCTGATCGAGACTTTGTTTTCCTTCTCCATCCGAGTGTTCGACCGAAATTTGTAGATGAAAAGGGAGCGATGGACTTTCTTCGTGCGCATGCCAACAACCTTCTCAAGCCCTCCCTTCTTACGTACTACCAGGAAGACACTGACCCTTATCACCACGAAAGCGACTTTGTCAGAGGAACTCCATATTCTTTGCGGGAAGGTTTCATTACAGCACTGAGTTACGGTAGTGTGGACCTGGTTTCAAAAGACAAGGAGAGAGACGCCATATCCACACTACTCAAAGCTACCTTAGACCCACTTCATCCTCCCAATCGTCCGAGCAAGCTGCGCGGTTCGGAAAGACGGGCGAACAATGAATTACAGAGCACTGTAGAGAGCGTGACAATCGCTAAAGGAGTCATGTTCTCACTATCCCTAAGGAACGTTGCAATCAATCGAAGGGTTATTGGATCTATCTTCTATCTCCTTCACAGTCTCTCTCAGAAGACCGGTTATGATGTAGGAAGCACGTATTATAATATTTTGAAGGGATGGATTCTTAAGGCTGTCCTTGATAACATGAACCTTGGCGTCAAACACTTTGACGCCAGCTCCTTTCTTACCTTGAGTAAGTCTACTTCCTCCGTTAAAGCCTTCCAGCAAGACATGCGCCGTGACGTGCTCTGGCAAGAGAAGGCGGAAGATATCATTCGCTGCTTGAGTAATCGTGTAGAGCTCTCATTAAGTGATCGCGAGAGAAAGAAGGGATTTTCTCTCGGTAGCAAGTACGAGGATGTGCTCAACCAGCTAAAAGAGGTGTTCTCTGACACACCGTTCTGGCAGGATTTCCATCATCAACTAATGTCAATGCATCGGAAGTGGAGTGAGTGGCACTATCATTTTAATGACTTTAGGACACGTTTGAATCCTGTAGTGAAGCGAAGTGACATAACACCCGCCAATGACCACCAGTGTGCCTCTGTCGCAATAGTGCGAAATGAGTCAACATTACTCGATGTGTGGCTACGATACAACAATCGTCACTTTGGTTCTGATGTCTTTTTACTCTGCCACTATTTCGATAGCGTTGACTACAATCTCTTATCTCCTCAGATTGATGACATGCGAAAGCGAGGTCATCACTTTCATGCTCTCAATATCTTTGATGGCAATGGCTTCCCCATGTACTTCCACGTTCAGAATGCTGATTTATATCAGCGTCGTCTTCTTCGCCTTGGTTTTAAATGCGTCGTAATCTCTGATATCGATGAGATCATTGTCGTCGATCCTGACACTTTCCCGCAAGGCTTACGTCAGTACTTGTCTCACTTCGTATTTAACGTGTCACATGTCGAGAGTTATCGAGCAATTGGGAAGATGATCGCCCACATATACGAGACAGAGAATGGACATAATGCGAAGGACAGCGACGTCATTGAGAAGGATGTTGAATGGTCAAAGCCTCTGCTGAGTCAGCGCAGTTACTGGGGACCAATTCCTCAATACAATAAACCAGTATTAACGAGAGTTTCTACCCGCCGTAAGCCAGGGTTTCACAACTTTTATTATCCGGCAAAGGTTGATGTAGATAACAGCCTCTTCCTGCTACATCTTAGGGAGGTGGATCATGACTTCTGTATGGGACGAGAAGCACAGAAAGCTGAAGTTGCGAGGCAAGGACCTCAGAGTGAGATAGACACTCTTCTTAACGCGCATCTCATCCACTATGAGAAGAGGAAGGCATCAGGAGAGTTCTGCCAGTATGGTCAAAGTATTTATCTGAAGAAACAGAGTCGAGCATTGGATAACACGGGGAGAATCCGTTTGGATAAGATGGAAGACAAGTGGAAAAGTGTAATTGTTTGAAAGAGTTGAATAGATGTAAATGTGCTTCAGTTAATAGGGTGTTGCGAATGAATGTTTTGTTGAAACATCGACAAGGAAAATGCATCAACTCCTACCGATCATTTGATGAATGCGATCGATGATAAGGATGTTTGAAACTACTAGCATAGTAGTTTTATGGAATGTTTCATTGTTTAGTTGTTTCTTCATCGTGGAGTTGTTTCATTTCTCTTTTTTCTCTTCTAACCTCTAAATTCTCACAATTTGTTCCCGTACTGTTCTAAATGATTGAAGAGATAACTCCCTGGTCAAAACAATTAGAAGCATATATGATTATATCCAATTTTATTTAAAGAATAATAAAGAAGAGAAGATACTTGGCTTTATTCTTTTTTATTATTAGCATATGTTTTACAGGGAAATAAATTCATTATTAATGACTACAACAAATATTTATTATATAAAATCATGTGAGAGTCGTTTAGTTAGTAACTATGTTAATACTTCTTCTTCTTTCTATAAGGCGAACAACCACAGAGAAACGAAGTTATTCCCTACAATAGAAATATACAAATAAAAATCACAGAAAATCAAATACCAATCAACCATAACAAAGCCAACATGTTTATTCATGCATTAATCATTATTAATCTATCTCTCAACTCTCTCTCTGCTTTTTAATTGGTCGCTGATTTAGGAGTAATACGAACAATGACCTTCTCTCCATCAGCTAATAAAGCTTTATTCGCATAAACACCAACAATATTCTCTGATACTTGCTTAGAGAAGACTTTTCCCTTAGGAAGTAAAGTGACATCATATCCCTCAGGATATTGATACTTCACACTCGCAAAGATCTCTGTTGGTTCTTTAATAGCAGTATTAGCAAGATACACCAACTCAAAGGATCTTGTTTCAGGATTAAAATGCATACGTTCAGTACGTCCAGATACCTTTTGAGCATAGGTACGTGCCATTTTCTTGCTTGCTAATGGATTAATTTCACCATTATCATTCCAGAATAAATGTTCACCATAACCTGTCTTACATGATCCAAACTCTGCTGCTTGTGAATTTGAACTTAAGGATGCCTCTGTTTCACGACAGAATGTTTTGTATTCCCAGATCATCCATGATAATAGGTATTCATCGGCTACATTAGCTGCTTTGACGAATAAATCATTCTCAATGTCGTCATCATTCGTTGGTCTTTCAAACTCGGTTAACATACTAGCAGTTTGTAAGCGGGCAGCATCAGCTTCACGGGTTTTAAAGTAATGGTGGACAGTGTATTGAGGGGGTTCATAGAAGTGATAAGCAAAGATTGATTGGGTGGCCGCATTGACGTCAGACCCCGGTGCATGAGAGAATCCTGCAGCAATTGGATCATCCCAAGTAACAGCGGCAAAGGCAATCAATGATTCCGTATCAATTTTACGAATATTATCAGTAATATAGTCGTATGCTGGTTGAAGGTTCTCACGATCAGCGACTGAAGGGAGTAATAATTTAGGTTCATTGAAGATATCTCCAGCCCATGGTTCATTAATTAATTCATAACCAATAACTGATTGTTCATTTTTAAATTCTTTGGCGACAGTCTCCCAAAAGCGTGACCAGTACTGTAAGGTAGAGCCTGGAGTAGTAACATTGTTATAAAGGTTTTGGAAGATGGAACTAGCAGAACGAGTATTATAATACTGTGGCCAATTATGTTTTGCACAATCTTGACGTGTAGGGTAACCATCAGTTGCAATATCAGTGAAGACATCATCAATGGGTGCAGGGAAGTCTTGTGCTTTAGGGATGGCAGCATAGTCAGGGACACCTTCACCACATGTCTTCTCTGAAATAACATCTTGATGCATATCTAATAATGTGTAAATACCATATTTACTTGCTTGATGGGTAATTAATTTTAATTCATCGAAGTAAGTTTGATTGAATTGACCTTCTTTAGGTTCTGCACCAACCCACATTGCACCAAGACGGTAAACATTGACACCAATATCGGCAAGATATTGGTGGTCTTTATCAACAAGGGAAACATCAATATCAAATTCAGAAGTTAATGGAACATATGGAAAACCTTTCACGATTGCATTGACACCATGAAAGAAAATTTGACGACCAGTATCCTTCTCAACAAAGTGTCTTTTGCCATTTTCCTCAAATTGAGTCAATTGCACCTTGGAAAGGGCATTGGCTACAGAGAAAAGAGCAACAATAAGTGAAATGAAGAGCATTTCAGTAAGAATCTTCGACTCGAACAATATATTGAATGAATTGGGCTTATTGAAGTTTCCACTTCTTAAAAAGTCGCATCTCCCTCTGAAAGAAATCATATTTTGAGAATTTGAATAAATCGATAAATCTGTGTTGTCATTGTAAGAAAAGCATTCAAAAGAGTGAAACCGTCTCAACAACACTCAATCAATCTTCATCTAAACACGCTGTTCTGAGTCAATTATTACCTTTAAATTCAGATTTGTGAATTTTTCTTGATGCAAAGATCGTTGTACCCATTCTTTTGAATTCTATTCGGTGTGAAAGAAGGTACTAAGATCAAGTAGCGATAGGGAGGGAACTTTAAGAATTGAATTTGAAAAAAATCGAACAACACAATGGACGGATCACCATCAAGAAGTAAAGTTGCAAACTCGAATGGTCTCAGAAGTAGTAGTCAAGGAAAACTTCAAGGTCATAAGAAATTGCCACCATTAGAAGGTAAGAGAGAGAACCGTCATTCCATCACCACTGCTCATCCTCAACTTGTCCTTGTCCGTGTTCGTATAGATGTCCCCTCAACTCAATTAGCAACTAATCTAAATACCACAAAATCTCTCTCCGTAAGATCTTTCGAGTTCTTTTCATTGTTCAGTTGTTAAAATTCTTTCTCCTTATAGAGTAAAAGAGATTTAGTCGAAGCACTTCGAAGAACAAATCCAGCAAGTGTAAATACTGCACCACAAATCTTTTGGGATGTGGAAGGTGCTTTGAAAACAGTAAGTTCTCCCCACCATCATATTCTCTCTTTCCACTAACACTGATCTATTACTACTAGACAATGATCGATGATTCCGATGTCAAACAACAAATGAATATCGTAGAAAATGGTGTCAATTATTCTGTCAAGCGTTATAATGATTTAAAAATCTTAAATGAACGTTTAGTGAAGACATTAAAATCACGTTTAGATGAATTAGAACAACAGAAGAAATCCTTCGAAGAACTTGTTGCTATGAAAAATGCAACCACGGAAGAAGGAATGAGAATAGAAAAACTACAAAAAGAGACCGACGATATAACCAATTCTATCTCAGAGAAAACTCATTATAGTCGTAAATTAGATCATATGTTACAAAGATTGAAGAAAAATCAATTAAAATTTGATGCACATATGGTTGGTATGGAAGATACTATGAGATCTATACAAAAAGATTGTGCTGATGTTGTCTTAATGAGACGTGGTTTAGATGCTGGTTTAGCGAAAGCAACACTCGTCTACGAGGAGACGAAGTTATCATTACAGGCATCAAGGAAAGATCGTGAAATATTATTAGATCAAAGGAAACATGAATATAAGAATGCTAAAGCATTATATCATTGGTTAAAAGAACGTGAAAGAATGAAAATTGAATTAGGTATTGAATTACGTGGTGATTTAACTGTTGAAGAAGAAAAATTCTTAAAATCACAAATTGATGAAAAAATGGAAAAAACCAAATCACTACAAAAGTAAGTTGAAATAAAGCCTTGTCATGTCGGAGTTAACATTGTTGATTTTTTCTTCTCCTCCCTCCTTTTGCTCCTGTTTCTCCTCTTTCTCTTTCTCTTTCCTCTCTCATAGAGCCTCAGAAGAGGGGTTACGTAAACTACAAGCCATGGAAGAAGCATTCACTAAATTAAAACAAGTGACAGGTGTAAAGAACGTGGAAGAAATGCATGAAAAATTCTCAACACAAAAGAGTAATAAACTACAATTAGAATTAGAAGTCAAAGATGCTGAACATCGTTTAGCGACTGCTAAGAAATCATTTCAAAAACTTGAAACAACTTTCCAAGAGTTAAAATCATCTGGTTCAGGTGTAGCAGAATTAAATCGTGATAATATTAATCGTTTAGAAGAATTATATTCTGAAGCAAGAAATGATCAAAAGTCGATTCGAGCTGATTCGGATCGTATTTCTACTGTATTGGTAAGAGCTTATTTGATCTGCTTATGAGATGTGATGATGGTGATGATTGTTCTTTTTATAGCTTGGATTACATCAAGGATCTACCGGATTGTTACAACGTGTTCAACCATATCAATATCTGACTGAAGGAGGTGTCTTTGAACTCACTCAACTTGGTGAAGAGACATCACCTTGGAGTGAGACAGTTGATGCTCTGACTACAGCAGAACATGTAAGAATGAATGACTAACCCTATCTGATCGACTCTCTTACCTATGACACCGTTATAGATCTTATCGAAGATGATGGAAGCGATTGCAGGAGATAATGCTACTCCTAGTCCTGGTGGCTATGATGAAGAGGATGACGCAGATTCCATCTATTCCAGAGAATCCGCATCTCTCGAGACACAAGAAGAGGCTCCTGATCCACAATATAACATTCGCATTCGATCTCATCGCTACTTCCGTGAGACAGAGACTGACGAGGACAATATCATGGGTAATGACGATAATGACCATGCTATCTTAGATAGAGAGTCGAAGGAATCGGGTGATGTGATCATGGATGATGGAGTAGTGTTATCGCGTGTGTCAGTGAAGAAAGGAAGTAGTCGAGTGACGTTAGATGCAAAGAGGAAAGAAGAATTAGCACAACGAAGAAAACGATTACAAGATCGTATGGAGAATAAAGGAAAAGATGCCAGTTCAATGGCAGATGATCCGAATATTGGATTAACTGCGAAGTTAAAGGAACAAAGGAAATATGCAGAAAAGTACGTTGTTTTCATCTTCATGATCATCGCGTTGTTTACTCTTGACTCTCTTTTTTCTATTTTATTAGGCTGTGCACAACAAAATCTGTCCCGACTTTACCTGAAGGAGTGACCCTGAGAGATGATCCTATGGCTAAGACGAACGCATTCTTGAAGACACTGCCACGTCTTGATTAAGAAAGAAGAGGTTTCCCTAAGTGTTCATTGATTTTATTTTTCTGTTGCTTGATAATGTGTGTATTTCCTCTCATTTTTCATATAAAGTAAATCATCTATCTTACTTTTTCGTCATATTAGTTTCCTGTGTTCTCTATTGGAAGCCTACAAACATTCTAATGGTAATGCACTATTCTCTGATGCTTTATGAACTACGTTATCGAGCTTTCTTCCAGCGCGTAATATTTAAACGAAATTCATATTTACTCGATTCGTAAGAAGCAGCCAGGGCGATTTCTGTCATTTCAAGACCACTTCTAATTCACAAACTATGGGTGGCTGCGGATGAAGATATTTTTCGAGCGCGACTTCAACTACACTTTCAGCTCATACTAACCGAAGAAGAAGATGATTGATTGAAACCGAAAAAAGTGTTGACCGCCGTCATGAGTCCTGACGATGAAGCTGATTTTACCTCATAAACCCTTAATTTCTTCGGATAACTCGATGATTCTTCATCCTCATCCGGTTCTTCTTCGATGTAAGATTGAAGCGTTTCATCACTGTTCCAGTTATCACCAATTGTGACCTGAAATCCTTGAGATAGCACTGGCTTCTTCAAGATTGGAGTGGCGGAGGATCGTTGAGTGTTATTACTGCTGCTGTGACTCACAGATTGTTGGTTTGAAGCTATCTTTTGGGCAGAAGAAATCATCAAATTTCTTTTCTCGGAGGCTACTTTGACAGCAAAGAGATTAATCGGAATATCTTCGCGAATTCTCCATTCCAATGCCATCACTGGTACAGGGCCTCGTGGTCGAACAAACACACTGTAAGTCAGCTTCGTTTTGTATTTATACGTCACCTCCTTTGTGACAGGATTTACCTCTGAAACACGAGAATGGTACCGCAGAATCCAACTGCCATCAAAAGAATCGAACATCCTGGATTCGATGAGCTTGAAATTCACTTTCCATGGTGTAGTGTTAATATTTTCTTCAACTTGTTGCAGATCTCGTTCCTCAGTCATATCCATGATTAAAGATGCGCGAAAGTCGAATCCAATAATCTTTTGAGCTCCCTCTTGGAAGAGACGAGTCGTTCCGGGTGGAGCAGGAACGAGGGTTGATTTAACGAGGTTTGGTACATGTGTTGTGAGGTTATTGTAATCTGTGAGAATCGACCAAACATTCTCCATTGAGCTATCGATGATAGTGCTTGCTGTAATTCGACGGGTATTCATACTTGGAGCTTCGATTATTACATCAGTTGCTTGTTTCCCTAACTGAGCGAAATAGCATCAGACTGATGTTTCATCAGCCTAAAAATCTCGAGACTTACCTTACTATATTGGCTAATTGGTATCGATTTATCTCGCATCATAGAAAGATAATTCAACCTTCGAACGATATCAGGTGAATACTGAGTTGTCTGAAAACAATTCTTTCCATCGATTCTGAACGTCTGAACTCTTAGAACACAGTACAAACAACTCAACAGAAAGATAAAGCCTGTGAGCTGCATTGGTAAGGAATATCCTGTCAAGAATAAGGTTGAAAGCTTTGATATTAGAACAATAGATTAATGACGAATCAGTTAAGATTGATGACGCAATTTTCCCCTTATCTCCTTTATCGAGAGAGATTAACGAAACTCCGAAAACTCAAAAAAGAAGATTTGTTTTTTTTCTTCTTCTTCTTTTCTGGAAATTTGGAAGGAATTTTAAGATGGTTGGTTGGTGGGAAATGTGGGAGGCAGAGACTACTGAAATGAGTTCGTTAGAAAAATTTCACACACGATTCATAAGAGACGTTTTACGAGTTAGTTTAGTCAGTTAATATCAGAATCATCACAAAGGAAATTCAGAAAGGATGATGGACTTTGATTATCGTGCAAAAAGGTTAGAAAATGAACAAAAGAAAATGAAAGAAGCAGCAAAAAGAAAATTACAACAAGAAAAATTACAATTAGAAAAACAACAAGAAAGAGAAAGAGAATTAGCAGAACATCGACAAAAGCAAGAAGAATTAAAAGAAAAAATAAGATTAGAACAAGAAATGATTGAATTACATGAAGCTCAATTAACGAATGGTATCAAATACCAAAAACAATTTCAACAATTTTATGAAATACAAACAAATGAGAATGAAATAGGCGATAAGATCACATTATCAGAGGATTGCTTAGTTGAATTAACAAATTTAGATGTTTTTCAAAAATCATCTGCTGTGAATTTCCAATTAGAAATTTTTTATCGCCTCGTCAGTCAATCTTCCTCCTCGAACACTTCGGTGAGAAGAATGATCACCTATTGCGGTATTAATGAATTTACGGCACCAAAGGAGACCATTGGTTTATCTCCGAAGATTGTAGATACAATTCGTCTTCATAGTGGTTTCAATGACTTGGAGAGCGAAGAACAATACTTTAACCCTTTTACACCTCCCTTCCCTACCACTCAAACAAATAACTCCAACACTTCGAAACCAACCACAACTCCACCTTTACCCTCGGAAAATATCCTCTCTAATACTTCTATTCAAATTATTTCGATTCAGTTAAGATATATGAAATTACCTAAATGCACTTACATCAAACTAAAACCTAAATTCCATGATTTTTATCACATTGAAGCAGTGAAAAGATGTTTAGAAGAGAATTTATCATTTCATACATCCATTACATTGAATGATCTTCTGTTGATTAAATATCGTGGTGATGAATTTCCTTTGTTAGTGACGGATGTGAAGCCTGAACGATATGGTTCGTTACTCAATACTGATGTGGAAGTTGACTTTGATTATTCTGAAGAATACGAACAAAAGAAAAAAGAAGAGCAGACTAAGAATGCTGTATCCCCAATAGAACCATTGCCCTCATCTCTCACTACTTCAGTGGGACAAAAACTAGGTAGCAGTGAAACAGCCTCTGAGCCAATGGCAGTAGTGGCAGATAACGAGGAGTTGTGGGCTCTTCTCAAATCTGCTTCTGTGAAGGAAGAACCTTTAATAACAGGAGAGAACAAGAACAATTATCTTCAAGCAAAGTTTAAACTAATGAATGGCAAAAGTCTGATGAGAAAATTCTTATATGACGAGACATTACTAGATATTTACACCTATGTTATACAAGAACTACAAAAGCAAAATGGTATAAAAGATCACGAAATACCGTCATTACAATTATCAATTTCAAATCCTACAAAGACTTTTCCTATTAATGATATAACTTCCTTGACACGAACTCTGAACGAATTAGAATTGAATGTAAAGAGTCAGTTATTGTTTGTCAGTCTCCATTAATAAAAATGATTTTCACTAAGAGATCGATTTTCCTTTTTTTTCTTCTTAGTAATATGAACAGATTTAATAGATAATTGTCATTGATGCATAATGTATAAATAAAGTATAGTAAAAGTAAGGGAAGATCGAAAACACAAAAAGAATGTCTTTGTAACAATCCTTTTGATCATTTTGATCAATCAAAACTTATTTTCATTCGTAAAATATCGATAATTACTTCAAATGCATCTTTTTCAATAGGTTTAAATTTCTTCTTCTTTGCGATAATATCTTCGGGAAGATGGCTGTACTGCAAACGATTTCCAATTTCAGCAATAGTTTCTAACTTTCCTTGAATGAAATTAGGATTTTCATAATATTTAAGAAGTAGTTTATAATTGTCTTCTAATGTTTGTGTCATGAATCGTTCTCTGGAATAGTACAACACTGAGTTATATGCGTTTGCTCGATTAATCCAATGGTAAGGCCATTGAAAGTGAGCTGATTCAAGTTGAAAGACAATTGGAATACATCCGGATAAATATGCATCAAAGAAAGCTTTACGGGTTGGAAAATCCCCTCCCGGTGTGAAACAAAATTGACAATCGCTATAAAGATTTACTGGTTGTAATTTGCTTGACTTGCTCCGAAGAGTCACAATTTGCGATGAAGAAACATTACTGAGATGGAAGTAATCGACATTGGAACTATGGCTTGGTAATTGCATGAAATAACAATCCTTAGAATACTTTTCACAGAAGTCCATTAATTTCTTTCTTAATGCTTTCTGCTTCTTTGCAGTTACTTCTGGACTACCAAGATAACAGAAAGGGTATTTTCGACTCTCATTCTTTTGTTTCCATGGTAAATTGGTCGCTTTAGATTCAATTGTATGGTAATTAGATGGGAAAGGAACAGAAATCCAATTTTTCGATAAGTGAGGTAGCTTCTTAAGTTCAGGATAAAGAAGGTGGTTATAATAATCAATACTAAACTTCACACAATTTATACATTCTTCAAAGATACTTTGACAATCTTCATTTAAGAAGTGAAGCATCATATGATTAATAGAAAGTATAAGAATATGATCTGAACCAGCACGTTTTTGATAATATTTTGATTGTTTTAATAAATTTAACACTTGAGTTAACTTTGTACAGTTCGTCGGAATTAGAGCACCATCATCCTCACGAGTACTTGAACACATTCCTAATACGACAAAAAATGATGGTTAAGAAAATTATGACGGTGAAAGATATGAAGAATCCAAATGTAGAGAAAATGAAATAAAACTGAAGAACAGTTTCTTCCTATTTTAAATTTTTCACGAAATGAAATTAGCAAAGATTCACTTACCAATATCATAAGGAATGAAAAAATGAGTTGCCTTTTCAGGATCTGTTGTGTAGTAAGGTGAATGTTTTAACCTTCGAATTAATAATTGATAGAGTGAATATTGATGAGTGTGGAATAATGATTTCTCTTCATTGATCAATTTTCCTTGAAAATTATTACTTGAGAAATGTTGATCAAAGGATAGGCGATGATGGAGAAAGTTATGTGGCCAGCAATTCGTTAGGTTTTCAGGCCAGTCGTAAACATAAATTTGAATACTTTCTGATTCCTCCAAGATCTTTTCACTCCATAATTCTTTGAATTGAGGAAGATAAGAGATTGAGAGAACCAAGACAGTGAAAACGATAGGTACCACAATCGAAATGACAGAGATCTTGTCCATGATCCTGAACTCCTTTCTCCAAACAACTCTTGATACAGTAGATTCGCAATCCTTCTTGACTTATTATTTAGAATTAATTATGAAAACAATCTACTATCAATTTGTTGTTGTGCTAATGTCTTAAAACTTAGGGAGTCGAATGAACGAAATTTTGTTGGTGGCTTACTTCGTCTTATCCTGCTAAAGGAAATAAGAGACATAAAGTAAGATCAAAGAAAGCAAATTTCGTCACACTACAAACCACAGGTTAAAAAAATAAAATTCGTACAAAAATAGCACAAATAAAATCTCCCAAAAATAAAAACAAGATGAATGAAAATTCTCAAAGAAGGGCTGGGCTTTCTTTGCAAAGTTCTAGGAGGGAACAACTGAAGCTGGTGGGCGGCATACGATCAGGCATACGATCGGTGGTTAAATATAAAACATCTGTAAGAATGTTTCTTCGAGGACAGAGTTAGTAATTTGATTGATTATTAGCGCTATTTGATTGCAGAAGGTAAGATAGGAGCTGATTGTTGCTTGGTTGGTGAGAGAATGGTGGGGAGTTGGAGGAAGATGGAGCACCATTACTGAGTTGCTGATTCAAGAGAAACGAAATATCTTGTGGGCCGTTTGGTACAGGGAGCATATATTGAGGTGCCATGAAAGGTTGAGGATTTGTGATCACTGGAGGGAGTTGGGGGCTAACGACAGGTCCAAGCATTGATAAGAGAGGTAAAAGATGATTAATGTCACCTGGTGACTGGTACGGAAATTTCTCGTTCATATCTTGAATTAACAGTGCCAATTGCATAAGTTGGGGGGAGAGGGTGCGCATTGTTAAAACTAAAGCCAATAATTTGTCTCGAGAAAAACCAGTGACATCTCCTGAATTGTCATATTGCTCAGTTGCTCCCGAAACCTCGGGCCCATTTGAAGAGGAATCGTTGAAATTCTTCGTCTCATTAAGGTCGGTATACTGATCCTCAAAGCTAATACCGTCATCCTTACGTTTCATCAAAAGCGAGCGATATGCAGTCAAGTCTTTTCTCCTAATTTCTTCTACTTCCAGTAAAGAATCTCGGAGTGGTCTGTAAGGATTAGGACATGCCTTAACATCTCGAGTTTTAGTTGGTGTTGGACGAGTTCCAGTTATATGCTGGACTAAACGTCCCAAACCACAGCACTCAAATTCATGTTGACATCGTAAACAACGATAACGGGTTTGTCCTCGCATAGGCTTTGAAACTTGAACCACAGTAAAATGAGTTTTCACATCTTTTGGATTTGATGATATGTTATTGATAATCAAGTCTCCTACGGTCGACATTCGTAACAATATTAGTTTCTTCAAGCTTGTTGCCGTCAGTTTCAAAACTTTACATCACACTCTGAACCAGTTTAGTTTCGTGGGTGATTTGCAAAATTCCAAACCGAAAGTGACTTGCAAAAATACATAAAAACACATATATGCACGTTATTGAATCATTGTAAGACTATTTATTTTCATATTTTTTTCATCAAAACAATAGTATTCAAAGAGATACAGAGCAAATGGTTATAATTTGTGCAGAAATATCTCCTGTAACAATCGAAGGTTGTTGGCGAGCTTACACCACGCTAGAAGAAAGCTTCCAAGAAGGTACAGGAAAGAAGTTAGTTTGATTTGGTTAACTTATTTTAGATTTCACACTCAGAACTCTTAACAAAAAATAAAAGCAAGGAAAAAGGAAAGAAGTAAAAAGTTGAAAAAGCGAGGAAATAAAATGATTGAAAAAAAAAAAATGAAAAAAAAGAAGAGAGATATTTCTGAATCTCTGTATAAAACTATGAGTGTTATGAAATAGGAAACGAATTAGAAAATCAAACATACAATAGAGGCGGTCTCTTTTGAGTAGAAGACTTCATTAATGGCGATAACTCACTTCATCATGCAGCGATCGTGTCGGCTTTTTCGTTAAGTCGAGCCATTGGATACTACCATCCGGAAATTGAACTTTATATTGTCGCTTTGCTTGCTCAAAATCTATCAAATCAATTCGCTCCCACGTATTTAGACGAAAACTAAACAGTTCAATCGCTCGACCAATATCGTCCATTGTAAAAGTTAAATTAGCAGTTGTCTTGTTAGCATTTCCATTAGAACTAATCGGAGGCTGATTGTTATTATTATTGTTAGCAAATTGATGAGGCAGCACTATTGGGACATTTTTATTTTCTCGCATCGAATCACGTGAATTTTGCTGATTTCCATTTATACTAGTTGGTCCAGGTTGTTGAGCAGGTGGGTACAGTTGTCGTTGTTGTTGCTGCTGCTGTGACGGCGGATGTTGTGGAGGATATTCTCGACTTTGAAAATTTCTTTGCTGACCGTTAGTTTGGCGGTAAGGATCATCGGGGTAACCTAATAACGGAAGAAAGTTAGTAATAATTGCTACTACAAACTCAAGTATATTACCTTGTGGAGAGTAGTTACTGGGATTTGGTTGGAGATTGTATGAACTATTATTATTACTATTTGGTTGCGGATAACTCGGTGGATATCCGTTACCACCAGGTATTTGTTGTTGTTGGTTATTGGATGAATGATGATGGGATTGTGGATTGGCGCGATTCATATTATTTGTGAATCGATTAACATTATTATACATATTGACAGCGTTGGCAAATAGATTGGCACTATGAGCAACTGATGAATTTGAATCAACGACAGGTGGAAGATTTGGTCGGTTTCTGCTTGAATTCGGCTCTTGATTATTATTACTATTGTTACCTCCTTTACGAATGAAAATTCGATTGTTCGGTTGTTGCTCGATATCATTTGTGAGGGAATTCGTGTGGTGTCTTGCGATTTGCAACACATCAGGTTCGTTCGGATTTGATTGCAGAAAGTTATTATGAGGAGTTGGATAAGGTAGCCTTGCAGACGGATTGGTGCTCGGTGGCGAGGATGGGGTGGTGATTGCTGGTGGGTGATGATATGGGTCATTGTAGAAATTGTGATCAGTATTTAGATGTCCTGGTCGCGAGACAGTTTCCGACATTTCTTCCGGCTTTGGTAATTCACCCAGACTGCTACTGTGGGAAGACTTCGTTTCTGGATGTTCCTTCTCCTTTTC